>JALIRH010000002.1:22412936-22445436 GCA_023055505.1 Callipepla californica brunnescens
TCCACAATCAGTTTGTATCCATCACATCTAGAGATGTCCAGGTCTGTCTGCAGGCACCAGCAGCGATGTTTGCAGAAATGTGCAGCTGTGCTTTGTCCAGACTGTCTCTGCTGTCAGCTTGAGCACCTGCATAAACCTCTCTGTCTGAGGCCATTTGAATTTCAGAATCTATAAGTATACTTGAATTTCCTTAGGAGCTTGATCTCTCCTTGCTCACAGTATGGAGAATGTCAGTGCTGCTAGCTTTCTAAAAAAAGCTATTTCTTGTGCATCATAGCCATGGTGGCCTGCTAAAATGCTTCATTCTTATTAACCCTGTTCTGGCTCTTTTGTTGCACAGGGAATCTTCTCTTATGGTACAGCAGCAGGTGCCTAGAGCATCTGCCATCATTACGGTAGTAGCATAGTAATCTCCCAAGCTCCTGTGCTCAAAACTCAAAAAAAAAAAAAAAAAAAAAAATCTCACATCTTCCTTTTCTTCTTTTTTACTCAATTTGCTGCACACTATATTCAGAATCTTTTGCCTTAAGAACTATTTCCCTATTCAAAGAAAAAAAAATTCTTGAAGGAGTTCCTTTAAAAGCAAGAGGAGCCATGAGAATTCTTTGTCTCCCATCTAGTTACTAAAGACTATGAAATGTAGTCTAATAGTTGAAAACTCCCAGAAAGCATTCACTGTGCACTGTGCATGGAAGAAGGAAGGTCAGGGCACACCACCTTGCAGCACAAATAAGTAGGTAAGAAATGGCTGAGTTGTCTTAGTATTGATATATGCGTATGCTGAAAGGAGAAGAAGTTTCCTAAGATGTGTAACTGTCTTCTCCAAGGGAAAGGACGTATGGTTTTATTCCAGTCCCAACTCTGATGGGATGTATGGCTCAGTATGGAAAACCTGCCACGCAAGGATCAATAAGCTTTTTCAATATTCTTGAGTACTGCTGCTCTCCAGCTTGTGACACAATTCTTAGCGCGGTCCCAGGAGAAGAGTTAAAAATTACTTCAGGCTATGTGTGGCATAGAGCAGGGATATAGCCCTCCAGGTGCTTACCTGGAACTCTGGAACATGAGATTTTATTGCGGTCTTTAGTTTAATGTATGACTGTGAGCATGATGGGGAAAGCTGAAAGCTCTTCTGCAACGATGGCGACAGAAGCAGCTTACAGAGCCATGGGTCCCATGGCTTCTAAAGATTTCTAAGTGCTAACTGCAGTCTGAATGGGGAATGGACAACAAAAAGGGTTTGTCGGTGGGAAAACAAACAAAAGCAAGCAGAGAATGCAGCTCCAAAGGAGCTTAGGTTCTGGATAGTAAGGAAGAAGTCAAGCAGGGCAGTGTTTTTTCCTGTTTTAAATATGTAGAACTCAGACCTGGTTTTCTCACTGCATTTGCAGTTTTGTTTTATTTTTGTGAGTTCCCCTTCTTTCATGCATGCTTGGTACAACCGCAACTTAACCCACAGCAAAGCCGTCTGATTTCAGGCAGCTAACCGTTTCAAACCTAATTCAGCATTCACGCAACAGATTCATCCCAAAGCGTGTTTCCCATTGATAGGTTGTATTATTTGTCTGTGCTGAAACTGCATGTGAGCTACCTGGCCATTGCCTTGACATGTGCTATGTCCTTGCAGGCCAATCTGCCCCTGCTGCAGCGGGAGCTGCTGCACTGTGCAAGGCTAGCCAAGCAGAACCCAGCCCAGTACCTCGCCCAGCACGAACAGCTGCTTCTGGATGCCAGCACCACCTCACCTGTTGACTCCTCAGAGCTGCTTCTCGATGTGAACGAAAACGGGAAGAGGCGAACTCCAGACAGGTGAGAATGGCTGTGTCTGGTGGGTGCAGTGTGCTGGGCCTTGCCAGCAAGTGGTAGGTGCCTGGGGAAGCTGGGCTGGGAAATCCAGTGCCAGGACAGGAGGCCATGGGGACAAACTGGAGCACAGGGGCTCCCTCTGAGGTAGGCAGCTGTGGTGTGCCATGCCAAAACACTGGCACAAGTTGTCCAGAGGCTGTGGGGAAGCCTTCAGAAGCTGCCTGTCTATGGGCCTGGGCCCTCTTCTCTGGGTGCCCATGCTGGAGCAGGAGTGGGCCAGAGGGATCCAGAGGGCCCTGAGAGACTCAGCCATCCTGGGATTCTGGGATTCTCTGCCCTGGGTGTGGATCTTTCCTTTGTCACAGTTGTGCAGCATCAGTGTTACCTTTGTGCACTAGTACATTTATATACGCAGGCAGTAAAATCATCTGAGGACACAACATGCCCATCCCTACGCAGCAGTAACACTGACCAGCCATTGCCCTATTACCCCAAGACTCTCCTATTAACTCTATACACAAGGTCTTTGTATTAAATAATTTCTTGGACAAATAGTATATACAGTGCAGATGGCTAAGCACTGATACTGAGGTGCTCCAGAGTGCAGTCAGGGATTTGAGTCTTTCTGCTGTGCCACGTTTTATGCACAGCATAAGGATACGCTTAACATTTGTTCCAAATAGGAGAAATGTTCGCTGAAATCTGTTGTCTTGTTGAGCTGAGAAAGTCTGTGCAGAAACAGAGCGAGCACCTGTGTGTGCAGTAGCTTTAGGGATATGGAACGATTCTCTCTTTTTCTTATTTGAATAAAGTTCTTTGTTTAGTGTTACAAGAAAAAGACTATTGTGGTCATTTCTTGTCAACTATCTTGTGCTAGTCTTAGGCATTCATTAACATATAAATTTTACCTTTGGGAGAACCAAATATTGAATTTATTCTTAGTTTTGTTTGCCACAGACATTTATATAGAAAGCTTTTATGACGCTGTTCTGCCCAATCCAGCTAGCTGAATGTGCAAGGCATTACAGGCGTCCTAGTTACCTTTTCAGATATCAGGTTGGATATCAGGAAAAAGTTCTTCACCAGAGGGCAGAGAACATGGAACAGACTGCCTGGGGCAGTGGGCATGGCCCTGAGCTGACAGAGTTCAAGAAACATTTGGACAGTACACTCAGACACGGGGTTTGGATTTTGGGTTGTCCTTTTTGGAGCTGAAAGTTGAACTCAATGATCCTCATTGGTCCTGGCCAACTCTGATTATTGTATGATTCTATGAAGAATCATACAATAGTCATACATAAATACATAAAGAATGAAGGCTTATAAGACTAGTAGAGAAAAAAATTAACGTCAAATATTGGAGCTTGCAGGAATGAGATATTCATGAGGCTAGATCTTGAAAATACTGCATAGTAAAATGTAAAGCAAAAGTAATCGTAAGATTTAAAGTAACAGAGCCATTAAGTAGAAAAAAATATGTGATATTGTTTGGATGCCGTCTCTGGGAAATCCCAATGGATGAGCGTGAAAATAAAGAAAACAGGAGAATACCTTTTTTTCCCTAGTTTTTCTTGTCAGCTAAGATGAACTGAAACAGCCATTGGAGCTAACACAAAGTTGCTAACTAGATCTGAGAAAGAGGATTAATTTTCAGACATTTTCCCTGCAATATCTTGAGCAACTTAAAGAGATAACATTTCCAAAGCTAAGGTTTAGCTCCCTGGGGCAGTTCTGTTGCACACTCTTGGTCTTTGCAGAGTAGTGTACCAAAACATGTATACAGTGTAGGGAGAAAAGACCTCTTAAAATCTTATGGGTCTTTTGACTGATTTAAATATCAGCGTGATGTTGTCCAGTGTCAGTAGTAGACATGGTGTTTCTCCTGTAAATACTTTGAATTATCTGATAAGCCTGTGAGGCTTGGCAGAGTACGAAGGTGGGGAGGGATGCACCTTTCTCATAGCTTTAGCTACTTTTTGCTGTTAATATCAGTGTTAGTTGTTTCTCCCATAAACTGCACTATTTCCTTTGTTTTTCACTGACATTCAGTTTAATGTGACAAATTTCAGTGGTTTTGTAGTAAGCATTGTCTCACCTGTTGCACGGGAGAGAGAGATGGTTAGGGTTAAGAACAGTCTGAGAGCTTTGCAATTGAAAGATCCCCTGTGAGTTTTAAGAGTTCAAAGGACTTGAGGAATTGCTCACAGGGAGATCAACAGATCAGGAGAATATTGGATTTTAAAGTCTTTTAATTAAAACTGGGAGTTAGACTATTTGAGTCTGTTTTATGGATTTTGTTTCTATGTTAGTATACATAGGTGCTTTGAAACCCTCCGTGATGCTGTGGCCTTTACAGCTAAGGTTTCTCTCCAGCTCCTTCCAGCTCAAGGAGTCTCCAGTTCCTCTCCATGTCATACTGCAGCTTTTATGGTGTAGTGGTACAGTGGCAAGAGGACCAGCACAGTGAGATGATGTTACAATGAAAGAGGAAAATGGAAGGGTCACCCATCTCTGAGGACTGAGGCTTGCAGCTAAAACTCCACAAAGGGGGGATCTCCAACAAGAGATCCTTCCTCAGTGGCAGTCAGCCCTTAAATGGGGTCTAAGAGGTGTTGAGCATGGCTCTACCCCTTCCAGTGATGCAGGTGAATTGGCTTCACCTGTGCACCCAGGGCTGATGGGTATCTATCTATCTATCTACCTACCTACCTACCTACCTATCTAGAAAAAGTGCCCACTTCAGCTATTGGGATAGTTTCTCAAACTCAGGGATAGTCGTATTTTTTGTTTGTTTGTCTGCAGAATCAAACAACCCCATTGACAGTTAATTGTTCCTGGATCACTGTTGACTCTGATCAAAATGATGGTAAACAAATAAATAAACATTCAAATAATGTATACATACACATACATATAATTAGATATAAATAAATTGCATATACTTATATTATATACAGTAAGTATATACAATATACAATAAATATAAATATACAATAAAAAGATTATAGATAGATAGATAGATATGAAACTTAACTAGAACAAAAAACAACAACGCTGTCCTTAGAGACAGAGCATACCTAGACCAAGGAAATAAACCAAATACTTGTCTAGCTTGATACTTATTAAGGTATTAATTATTTTAATTGTTTACAGAGCAGCAGGAGGAAACACGCCTTTCGTTTTGATGTCTAATAGATTTCAAATATGCCAATAAAAACACAGTGGAAGAAATTAGGCATCTTTTTAATCTTTTTAGAGGAAATATTTCTATGACTGTTGCTAAAATATGAGGGAGTAAGTGCCTGAAAGGCAACATCTTTCAAGGAGAACCAAGTGTAGTTGGAACAATTTTGTTTGGAGATCTGTATGTCACTACAGTAAATTGTGGTTCTTTTTTTCACTCCCCATGGGAAATAGGATATATATCCCATTATGTATCATCATACATCACCATTTATCATATATATCATATATAGATGTGTGTGTGTGTGTGTTAGATAATGATATATAGGTTACACACATGTGTATATTAGAAATATTATACACATATTCTTCCGCATTTACATTATTCTTTCAGGCACAGATAGCTACGTACTATTGACTCCAGTAGACAGAAAAATACAGTAAGGGTTTAAGTGAAGGAAGTAGAGTGAATGTGTTGCAGGTAAACACATGCACCTCTTGATTTTTTGTTAAGGAAAATATATCTTCAGTAATTCTCGCTGCTTATAATTTCAGGGTCTTTTTGGCATATGCATTTTCTAGTTCTAGTTATTTATCTGCCTATCCAAAGCTACTGTATGTGAGGTTTTATAGAGCAATCTGACAGCAGAGCTTCGTGTTTTACTGAATGTTTTCTTGGTGCATATGGTCTGACACGGATGAGCAGCCACGGTGAGATTTTGGAGTCTATTAAACTAGCTCATTAAAAAGATCAATCTGTTTCTGTAATAACACTGGGAACCATCAGTCACTGCGAGAGAGAAAAACTGACACCTGAGGAGACAACACATTTTAGTAATTTGTTCATGACATGTCATGAACAAAGTGTTCACTATATTTTGTTTACAACTTTTGAAGTTTACATGCTACTACAGTAAAGCAAAGGAACTTGGACCAATATGAGTTTTTATTTTGGTGAATGAATGCATAGATATAAATAACATGATTTTAAATACATTAACTAGAAAAGACTTTTTGCTAATTAGTCATCCTCTGTGATTGCTAGAAAAGATTGTATGGCACATGAGCACATCATGTAATAGTTCTACATTTATGACAGCTGCCTACAAAGTAAATATGGGGTGTTTTTAAGCAGAAAAAAACAACCCACAATGTTGGAATATCTCTAAATTTGACTGAGAGGAAAATGAAAGTATCGTGATTGTTCTGAGCCTTTAGAAAGTGATGATGTGGAGGATGAACTGTCTGCATCTCTCACAGTGAATTCATGTGGAAGTTGTCTAAGCATAAGGACCAGCTTCAATAACTGTTAACAAAATGTTTATTTTGAAGAAGCTCCTGTGCTTCTCAACAAGGAGAATGATATTCACAGCACCTAGAGCTGTGCTTCTTGTAAGCCATTTGTAATTATCAGGGGTTTAATTTTATTAATATGAAGGGTTAGCAAGATTATGTTAGTATCTTCCATAACACAAGCAAAATAAGTATTTCCCCCAACAAAGCATTGTCTATACACTGATGTTTTGTACTAGCTAGTGCAGTGCATTCCAGTTAATTAAATATAGAACATTCCTAAAAGACATGCAGTACATGTACAGTGAGGAGCAACTACAGCTGTTTGTATAGTAACATTTAGTTTTGCCATCCATTGTAGCACAGAAAATCAAACTTGGATTTCCTTTGATCGTTTTCTTCCTTGCCACAGTTTTTGAATTTGCTGTTCCTACACTGAGCTATCAAAGAATGTCAGCGAAGTTAATTTTCAGTTTCTCATTTCTTTCCCCATCTTTTTTAGAGACCATTCTAACCCTAGTATAGAGAATTTGACAAAGACATAGCTTGGCTTGTATATAAGGAGGCATCCCTGTTCTGCTTGCATAGTAACATAACAACTGAAAAAACTGGATGTTGAATTTGCGTAGATACTATGAAGAAACACTTGCAACTAAATTAAAAAAAATGGTATTGAATGCATGTCAAAAACATCACTACCTATTGAAAGTTATTGCAAAGAGGTTGCATCATGCCCTGTCATTAAAATATATTGTCAACCTTTCTTAGTTTCTGGTTTCTTGTATCTCTCGACTGCTTCAGTTCTGCAGTTACTTGAGTAACCATCAGATCATCAGGTGATTTTGGTGTATGCTACTCTCTCTGGTCCAACTCTTGAAGCTGTCCCATTGGAAGGGCGACTGCTAGTTTTTCTCAAGTTTATGGGGACAGTTAGAGTAGGTGAATGAATGTGTCCATTGTATGTTTTGGATAAAGGAGTGTTGTGGAATGGTCTGCACTACTTATTTGGAGCAAAGTTCCTAAAGTTGCCCATGTAGGTGGGCATGAGTGTTCCTCAACAGCTCTGTTCACAGAGTGAATTAAAATTCCTTTCTTTTGTTTTTCAGAACCAAAGAAAACGGCTTTGACAGAGAGCCTTTGCACTCAGAGCATCCAAGCAAGCGGCCCTGCACTATTAGCCCAGGCCAGCGGTACAGTCCAAATAATGGCTTATCTTATCAGCCCAATGGTCTGCCTCATCCCACCCCACCTCCACCTCAGCATTATCGTTTGGATGATATGGCCATTGCCCACCACTACAGGGACTCATACAGACACCCCAACCACAGGGACCTCAGGGACAGAAACAGACCTATGGGTAAGGCATGTTGATTTTCTGCATTGCTCTTTGAGGTTTCTTATTACTTTGGAATTATTCTGAATTTTAAACAGGTGGTGATTTTTTTGTTTGTTTGTTTTCTGATAAAAATTACCTGTCCTTCAGATGTAGCCTTTTTTGTTTTTTGTCCATCTAGCTGCTCTTATTGGTCTTCTAGCAATATTTGTAAAAATTGACTGAATAGTGCATTTACTGCACTCTAAAGCATGAATGTTAGGAGAAGGTGCTGCTTTTACAGCTGCATAGATAACATGGATACTCAGGTGTCTGTCAAGCAATGATAGGTGGATCACCCTAATTTCCTTCTGATGTCTCACTTGGAACAGTAAGACAAATTGGTATAGCTTGCCTTCAGTTTAGACCAGTGGAAAGTTGAAGTGTGCACAGCCGTGTGGGGATGTCTGCAGAGGATGTGTACAGCAGAAACACCACACCCTTGGCAGGACTTGCTGCAGCATGCATTGGGTTACAGGAGTGGCTGATGCTCTTGGATTTGACTAGCTTGCTTCACATCTGCACATACTATTCCTGGCTTCTTTTAAACAAATTTTCAATAAAAGAGGAACGTTTACAAATATTCAGCATCTGTATAGAGGAGGCTAAACAAGAAGCAAGTGTCAGTTCCTCTGAGTGTTGATAATAAATACTGACTTGGTTCTACCATGTTGTCAGCTGCTGTGTTTTATGTACTGCATTTTAACCACATGTTGTTTAAAACATCTGTGAAGGGATGAACCCTTACTGATGCTCTGTTGTTACAGTACCAATTACTACATTTAGTGAAATAACATTAAGTTTACGCTAATATTTTTTCGACTTTTGAAGTCAGCTAATATTTGATATGGTTAGAAATAATTGCCTGACTTCTTCAAGAAGCGTAAATGAAAAATATTATATTGCATTATATATTATTGTATATTCCAGAATGTAGCTATATTTGAGAGGTTATCTTACAGCCTGCAGAACTGGCAGAATTGAAGACAGTACTTTGAGTAAAACAGTAGCATCTAGCCTGAGGAAAAGTCTGACGACAACTTTTAACATAATTTTTAAGCATCTGTTTATTTTTGTGGTGGTATTCCTCATTCTAGTCCAGCTGATACAACGTTTATAGCCACATATATTCAATGGGCTCTTCTTTTTTTTTTTTTTTTTTTTTTTTTTTCCTTTCCCCCTAGAGGACTCCCAACAGTGTAAACATAATTTGCTCCTTTTTGGCAGGGTTGCATGGCACACGTCAAGAAGAAATGATTGATCACAGACTAACAGACAGAGAATGGGCAGAAGAGTGGAAACACCTTGACCATGTAAGGGCTAAATGCACTTACGTATAATTGTCTAAAAGGAGCCCTGTAAGATGGGGATATGTTTTGAGGATACTTAAATTAAACCTGGGGGCTTGATGTTCCGTTAGGTAGCTTACATTAGGCCTTGATGTTCAAATGTGTATACAAATTACAATATCCTAATTATTACAGACTGACAAATAGGGAAAGGAGTTTGCTCTGTAGGTACTGAGTATGAGACAGGTGACCATCAGCTTTAGAACTGGTTACTTGGAGTTTGACTACCTTTCTAGACATCAGTTCTGGGCCACATCTCTAGGCCTTTGTGTTGCCATGTGATACTGGTGATGGTACTAAAGTCCTTTCAGTTTACTTCTTTTCCCTTTCTTCCAGAAATCTATTTCTGTACAGTTTAAGATAATGAGTTAAAGAAGGAATCGTTATTCTTAAGACTAGATTTTTTCAGGTGCATTTAGAAAAACAGAGAGATGTCTTCATTCTTAAAGGCCAAGCACTAAGCATGTAAGGATTTTGTATTTTTGTGTCAATTCATAAATAAAATATTCTTTTTTTATTTCTCTGTTCAACTCTCTGCTGTGATTAGCTGTTAAACTGTATAATGGACATGGTGGAAAAAACTAGGCGATCTCTCACTGTACTTCGGCGATGTCAAGAAGCAGACCGCGAGGAGCTGAATTACTGGATACGGCGGTACAGTGATGCAGAAGATTTAAAAAAAGGTGGTAACAGCAGCAGCAGTCATTCCAGACAGCAGAGTCCAGTGAATCCAGATCCGGTTACATTAGGTACAGTATTCTCATTAAATATTGTTTTCTGGTCTCGTTTCTGCTCAGCTAAATGCTGGATAGGTTTGCATTTGCTTTTCTGATTCGTTTCTGGTACAGACAGAATATTCCTCACTGATGACTACTAAATTAACTATAACTGTATATTATATTGGTAAATAATACTATGCCCTAATAGCCTCATTTACTTGTGAAATATCTTGGGTTTGGTGGTGACACCTGATAATTTGCTTTCCTTTTAGAAATGTCTGAGGGTGGTGGGGCAGAAGGACAGCCTGTCATGTAGAGGTGGCACAGCAGTGAGAAGTTCACCAACCCTGTCCCTCTATCTCCCCCTTACCTACTTGATTAAGGAACTCTAAAGGTGCTTCTGGACTGTTAGCACTCTAAAATCAAGGGCTTTAACATTCTGAGATCAAATGAGGTAACTTGGAATTTTTCTTTTCTAAGGAATTGAGATTCCTTATAAGGGAGTGTAATGAGACGGGGAATGGTTTTAAACTAAAAGAAGGGAGATTTAGTTTAGAAATTAGGAGGATATTATTTACTCAGAAGGCAGCGAGGCACTGGCACAGGCTGCCCAATGAATCTGAGGTGTTCAAGACTAGATTGCGTGGGTCTTTCAGAAACCCTGCCCATGGCAGGAGGGTTGGAACTAGGTGTTCTTTAAGGTCCCTTCCAACAGAATTCATTTTATGATGCAATGAAATGAAGTGTTATATAAGGATAAGGGCATTTCTTGGCTATGCTTGGTTTCCATATAATAAATAAATAGCAATATCTGTGACTGTGCACCAATAATTATTTGTGTTCCTTGCTGCATCTCGTGCAGAGCTGACTGAACTAGGTGGAATACTGCTTGCTTTGAGCCTGGCAGAACTTAGCTCAAGTGCAGTGCCCAATAAGCAAATTGAGCAGTTGAATGTTCACCCCATTCAGACCTTAGCAGTCATAACACACAGAGTACCTCCAAAAACTAGTCTAGGATGACTTCATGTAAACACAAGCTTTTATTCTGTGAGCTTTCTCTAATTTATTAGTATGTTGACGGGCTTCTGCTTCATCCCCTCACTTTCATGACAGGTGAAATAAAGAGGCACATCTTGGCGATGACTTCTTATTCTTGGAGAATGACAAACTATGATTGTTTTTGTAACATTTACCTTTTAAAAGATGTGCATATTGAATGTTGCCTTCTTAAAATCATTGTGAATTGTGGTCATTAGTCGAATTGAATGTGTGTGCTGTTTCACAACTGTATTTCTTTTAAATCTGTTTTGCTTTTGTTCTGAGAAATAATGAATGAAATCTCTGACTTAATTATAAATAGAGAAACAGAATACCAAAACTAATGCCTTCTCCATCATCCTCTTTCTAAGCCTCTGGATTCTTACAGTAATATTTAGTGTCTCTTAATAACAAATGAACTGGCCTTTTTTTGTGTGTGTCAAGTGACCTGAGCCAATAGCTCTATAAATTAGCTTCAGTCAGTGAAAGGAGAGTTTATGGAAATGCTGTTCCCAACTTCACTAATAAGCTTAGTCCCTGGAGAAGCCCTTCTCAGAAAGAAGTGTTCAGGTAATGGCTTGTACGAATTGCATTAAATGTAATGTAAAGAAAGGCTCATAAATATGACATCCGAAATGCTAGTTACATCTCCAGCCTTAGGAAAAAAAATGAGGAAACCCCCAGATCAAAAGCAGTGTCAGCCATCTAGTAAAACTACAGTGCAAAAAGAGCTAGGCCACAATACCTGTAAGTGTAGTTTGTACGTAAAAGAAGCAGAAGGAAACTGTGTTTTTATAGTTCCCACCAATAAACTGGTACTCAGGACATTCACCAGAACTTACAGATTTACAGTCCAAGAAGGATAACCATAACAACAAAAACAACAAAAGATGAAATCCTGATAAGAAGTACAGTTATCATTATGTTTTGTTGGGAAAAAAACAAAGTCTGTTTGCTTAAAAAGACATAAGGCACAGCCGTGTGAGTCTGACATCTCTGTAGCACTATGGGTACAATTTGACTGGTTGGAGTCAGTCCATTTCTGTTTCAACATACCACATTTCAGTTATTTAGAATTAAAAGCTGCTCCCCTGGACTTGCTGTCATGTAACTTAGGTCGCTTCAGTGCTGTAGTATCCACATCAGTCCTAAGTATTGATAAGAATGTTTTTTATTGCTGGAATATAAAGCACAAGATTGCACAGAGTCTATGGAATTTTAACCATTATCTTTCCTCAAATCTGGTAGTAATCTAGTTAACTAAATAAAAAACCTGAACATTCAGAAGTATAATAAAATGAAGCTGTGTCTGAGTTCTGAGATTGTCTTCTGTTTAGGGAATTTTATTTTAGTTTTGAAGCAAAGAGGAAGGGGTTGAAAAATTCTTCCAATATTTTAATTAAAATGCCCTAACGTGTAAATATAGCTATGTGCTGCATGGATTCTAAATGTCAGTGTTTCCCCCTTGCACTTTTTTTTTAAGTGAGTTAATCAACCCTTTAAATCCATCTTGTCATCTCCACTAGGAAGAGGAGGGGAAAAAGAGGGCCATATGGCTACAGTATCCGTGCCTTTGTTTCTTTCTCTGTATGATCAAAATAGCATCAGTTGGAGTGATAAGCTCTTGGTATAAGCATTATGTCGTGGTCTTCATTGATAGCTCTTCCTGAAAGACTCCAAATTTAGAATTGGTGGTTTGCATCCAAAGGAATATGAAGAAAATTCTGGTTATTTTGAACCAGTAGACCTTCTTTTATTTATTTATTTATTTATTCCCCTGAAGGAGTTTTTTGTGCTTCTTTTAATTTGTCATCTCTGTAAGTCATGCTGAGCTTGATGGTTCACAGTATCAAGTGTGTATTTTCCTGTTGATATTTTTGATTAAGAAGTCAAATGATGTATTTGATTATCAGCTTTAGAGCAGTGGAATCCTATACACACTTCAGCCGCCTAGAGGTTACAAGATGCCATTATTTTCTGATAGTGTTCTGAGGGTAAGATAGGTCCATTCATTTTAGTCTGAATAATACATGTTATGAAAGTCTAAAAATGACTCATACTTTATATATATTCACTTGATGAACTGTGATGGTCTATGAAGTAAATAATACATCACCTGACTCCTCCATTCCTGCTGAAGCATTTCAGTACTGCATACTGCAACAGGACTGAATCACTTTCATCCTAATAGTGAGTAATTACACATATCAGACAATGTATACTGAAATACACACAGTAGGATAAATTAAAGATGAGGATTCTTCAACATCATGGGATATGAACAAGATCTATAACCTTACTGAGTGCAGCTGTGGCTCTAGATAAGTGGTGTAGGCACACATCAGAAGATTTGCAGCAGTTCTGATATTTTGTTGAATTTATCAGAATGGAAATCTTATAACTTTTTTTGTTTTGTTTGAAATCTCTAACTCAAGTGTGACAATATGTGCAACATTTGCCCTAGGAAGCTCGAATTCTGACTCAGAAGTATATGAATTTATCAAAAATACATAGGTTAGCCATTTCTTAATATATTTTTAATAGTTAATCCTTTCAGAGTTCACTTATATTTTCTCAACCTTTCTTTCTTGAGTTGCTCACCCAAGTACTTTCAGTGTTAGCTAGGGCATTCCTGCTGATGTTTGTCTGTGCCACAGTAACAAAATCTTTCCTTTACTGTTTGCAGATAATCAGCACTGCTGTAATATACATGATATTCTCAACATGGGCTAAAAGGGGTGCTGACAGTATCACAGTAACATTTATGACTTGTAATTCTGGAATATAAAGCCTCCGTAGTACTGATCACTGGTGTTATTAAATATTGCTCTTAATCCATGGGCTGCACAGGAGGTTTGGGCTAGATTGAGGAAGTGAATTGCAGGCTGTTTGGTAGGACTGCAGCCACAGGAACAGCAGCATTTCTATTCTCAGTGTTCAGTTCTGACTGCTTTAGGACTAGGGTAACTTTTATCTGTCTTATTCTGCATTTGTCATTGTTGTACTCTGGAAAACAACTCACAGGTGGCATGGCTGCTAGTTGCTGGAAATTGCATCTTGGTTGAGTATAGAGGACGAGATGATACAGCAATGCACTACTGATGTTCTTTCCCTTTTCGTGGTCTTTTCAAATGAGAACAGAGCCAAATTTTTAATGTAATTTCGTAAGTGTTCAAAAAGTGTTACAGTAGACACAAAAATGTGTTAGGGCAAAGAAGGAAAGATGTACGCAAATACTTGAAACTCATGTCCTCCATCAAAATTACCAAAGTCACCTCACTCAGTATTACACTTCTTCACATTTTTACCCTTACCTTCTGCTCCTGACACTTAACAAAAGGCAGTGAAAATTTAATATTTATTGCTCTGAGTTTTTTCTTTGTTACCTGTATCCCACCAACTGCGTTATATTTATTGTAGGGTAGAATGAAGTAAAACTTGCATGTGTATTGCATATAAGCACAGATAAATTTCTATATTTTTCATATTTTAAGCAATACATGTTTCTGACTTAAAGGTCCTCGAATGATCAACTATTCATCACAATTTCTTACTGTATTGTAATTATAAGCTTGGATGTCATTATCTAGTGACAGAAAACTTATTATTATATATTTTCAACTAGTCTTCTATTCCATCTTTCCAAACATGAATTCAATTTTTTGAACACATATTTTCCTTTTAAGTATTTCTATTCCGTTTTCCAGGCTTTGGTTCTTTTAATGTGAAGTGTCATCGCCTTTATTTGATTCTAGCTTTTCTTCTGCTTTGCTTCCCAGACCCATATTTATTTCTGCTCTTCAGACTCTTCTCATTTCCCTCTTTCACTACTTGTAGTACCAATTCGCTTTATCTGGAAACCACCAAAAATAATCCCTACTTGCTGAATGCCCGAAACATGGTCAATCATTTCATAGTTGATGATTGGGCATAACACTGTTGGAATTAATTCACCATACTTGGAATAGAATCTGGCACCGTACTTGACTGTAGGATTTATGTTTGTGTGAATATTTTCCTTCTTCTTTTAAAAAGTCCAGAATGAACTAAAAATATTTTACAAAATATGTCCTTGCCTACTATGCAGTAGTATATGAGGGCCGAAATGGAGAGAAATTTTTGTATCTGGTCTTCATCCTTATTCTTATGTGCCAATTTAGCAACTTTTTTTCCTGAAGAGTATATTTGACAGTAAAAGAAAAAAAAAATCCAGAATCATTTTAGATTTCAAGGTCTCTTATTTTAATTCATTTAAGTTCTTAGTAGGCAAGTACTGACTGTGCTTACTTACACAATCTTTGTATGTTCTTTACTGGGCTTTGTTGTGACTGTGCTCACTTGTGTTACTTCTGTTTGGAATTTGCTAGACTTCCAAATCTGCTAAGATTTTTTTTTTTTTTTACTGAGTAAGTCCCATGTTTCTTAACCTGAAGCACACCTTAGCTTAAAAAATAATAATTATATAAAACTTAACATCCTCTTGTCACATCCTGTAGTTTTGCCCCCAAAGGAAAATTGTTTTCACGGACTCATCACCACTGACTTAACAATAGTTATGTTAGTAATATTTTTCTTGCTTGGAAAATATGTGTTTTATTATCTTCATAAGTGCTTCTTGTCTTTTCTTGTGTGTCATTCCAAACGATGGGAAAGTCTCTCACAAGCTCTTGATTTAATTCTTCTTGAGGAGGATCTTATTCCTCATGTAAATAATTTGTGGTTGGAATAAGAGTTTGATTGATGTTTATGTTTTGGAAATTTTAACAATTAGCTGGCAATCTGGTCATTTATGTCATTGGATTCCATTTTTGGAAAGTCATATGTACTGAAAAATCAGCTCCACATCTCTTCATTTTTAATACTTGAGCACCATAGTAGAAGGCTTAAATCAGGGCTGTGATTCCCCTGCTATGGATAGTACCTTAAATCATGGACTGGAAAATTCAGTACAAAATACATGACGTGGATGCAACGACCTCTTGTTCTGCCACATTTGGAGTCTGGCTGTGATTATTGCAGGAAAGCAAATAAGAATGTTTTTATTTTTTTGCCTACAGTTTTCCTGATCTTTCTGCTGCCCACTCTCTCCCTGGCTGAACTGAAACTGTTCCCATAAGTCTTAAAAACTCCAAAGGATGGGAGAAGTGTACTCAATTGTATTTGTAGTCTCAAGTATCGTATGGGCCAACTGATACCAATAATTGGCACATTTCCAGCACCGGGGCTGACGTCCTCTACCACGTCAATTAAACCGATATATATAGTTAGCCGTTCTTGCACACAACTTTATGTTACACACCCCCATCATTTTATGTTTGAGAGGTGTGAAATTCTGCCCATAAAAATTCATTTTTAGCGATAAACAGAAGAGCTGGGGAAATCCGCTCAGCTGCCTGTCAGATGGGAAGCTGCAGTCTGCCCAGTCAGTGTCTGCAGATTCCTGTGCTGAAAACTGTGTCTGTGGAGCAGCAGGCAGGGAGCGGGATTCCCTGCTGCCTGCATGCCGAACCTGCCACATCGCTCCCATCTCTGGTAGCCAGCCGCAGGATCAAACATCGACCTCTAAATGTGTTTTTTCAAGAGTCTGTAGCCTGCTGTATATAAACAGTACTGCATGTCTGTATAAAGGGTTATAAAAACCAATGTGCTAAACCAGATGGGGTCATCGACTCCTTTTTGACAAGGTATCTCACAGTAAATTTAACATGCAGAAATGAATATATTCAGTAAAAATTAAAAGAATTGTGCGTGCATTTTTGTCGCAGTTCAAACTCGGACATTGAAAAGGATGTTTGATCTCTAGTGAAATCTCAAATAATGCAATACCTTCCTGGTGTAAAAAAGGTTATTTTATTACAATTGAGTTCTATAATGCAGGCAATAGTATGCATTGTAAATTTAAGTATTTTTAGAAGCATTTCTTCTGTATTATTTCAAAATACTGTTGATCATTTTTGAAATTATATTTGAAACTCTATTTGAAAAGTGCAGCTTTCATGTGCTGTGGATTTGTGTGCTGAATTTAAGGCCAAAGTGAGTTTTTTCTTTCTGCCTTGTCTGATCTTGTGGCTTTGAAGTCAGTGTGGATGGGATCTTGCTGATTTCAGAGTTCTTAGGCTCAGGTGCAGAGGTTAAACCCTTGGAAAAAAAGAGAGGAGGGCGGCAAGAGCTGTCAAAATGTGGTGAAAATACATGGGTGAATTCCATGCTCCCGTGAGGCTGCTTGGTGTATGCATGTGGAAGCTTAACCTGAAGTTAAAAGCTCTGTTTTCCAAACTTGTGTGGCTGCAGTTCCCCACACGGGTCAAGGGCAGGAAAGCATAGCTCTGAGCATCCTGAAACAGCCCTTCTTTCTCTGCGGACAGCTCATTGATGGCAGGATTGACATCTCGCCTTTTATCTTGGCCGTCAGCAGCCGGCCTGTGTGCACAGAGCAGAAGTGCCAAGCGCAGGCTGCTCACACTTTCTTCTTTCTTTTCTGAGCGTAATTACAAAGGATGAAGCATGTCACCTCTCAGTCAGTCTCTCAAAGCCAGCTTAAAAAGCATGGAAACTGTCATATTGATGACTTGAAACTGTAGGATAAAAATAAAGCCAACAAGTCTCAGCTTGGCTTAAGACGGGACGTTGGAGCCCTAAACATCAATCCAGTCCATGTGGCATTCCTGGGTGACTGTCACCGTGTCCTGCTTGTTCTGCATAAAGAAAATCTCCATGCTGTTTTCCCTGAGCAATAGGGAATGGGAAAAGGTATTTCTCAGAGTCTGGTTCAACCCCCATGTGTTGCTTACCACGCTGTTTCTTTTTCCCTCCTCCCCCCTCTCCTCCTGCAGAATCACATCGGGAATTCCTTCACAGGCCTGCATCTGGATACGTGCCAGAGGAGATCTGGAAGAAAGCTGGTAAGAACTGTTTAAAAACATGAACTTGGTATTCTGGCAGCTGTGTGCAGTTGTTAACACACTGATGTGAGGAATAAAAAAAAAAAAAAAAAAAAGAAAGGGCTTACTAGTAACAGGAAAAAATTGTATTTAATAATCTTAAACTGGATCCAATTGGAACATGAAATAATCTTTATAATGGAAGCATCTGCTGCTGTAGTTAAGGGAATGTTGGTGCTTCCATCATGGACTCCTATTTTCAAAAGCTATAATGATTTCAGGCTAAATCACGATATGCTTAATTTTCAGCATGTCAATAATTAAAAAAAATAATAATTTTTTGTAACCCCCCCCCAACAAATTTTTAAGGTTCTTGCCTATTTAACATAAGAATTCCCAAAGGAGTATATTCCCAAAGGAACTTCCCAACGTTAAGTTTCCTGTTAAAGTAATGCCTTCAGATATGCAATGTAGCTGTTCTTTTAGTAAGATTTAGTGACCGTCAGCCTTAAATGGAGTCTGGGCTCACACACACTTGCCTTGCTAAATGTTCAAAGAAACAAGCAAGATTGTCTCCGTAACTGCTCTCTGTGGTTACATGGACATTCATGTCTTCCCTGAGTTTGAAAGTAACATGGGCAGATGTAGTTGTGCATAGTTTGCTTCAACACTTGGAAATTCTGTATGAGCACAGGAGTCTCCTGGCAAGGATCCTGCTGGGGTTCTGTACAGAAACCTTTGCTCTCTCACTGTCACTGTCAGAGCATCCTTGTTTTCAGAGGTGCCAGGAGTTAGTTGAACCTGAACTGGGTAGTTGAGCTTCTGCTCTCATGTATGCTTACACACACATGCACACACACCCACACACACACATTAATAAAGAGAGCTTTTGAACACCTGTACTGCAACCTTCTGAACAGCAGTTAATGATTAAATGGCAAATATGTGGAAGTTCCAGTGCTTTCTGATCAAACATCCGTAATTGCTTGGTGCATTTTAGATGAGATACAGAACACCCATGTACAAATGTTTTGCTGGCATACTGTTGCATCAGACAAGAGACTGTGTTGTTAATATAACGTGGATTCGTCATTAACAGTTAACATTTGTCAGTGCGTTAATTAGTGTTTTTGGAAACATTGCAGTTTCTGTGAAAAATAGCAAAGTAGTTACAACTTTTGTCCAAGGATTATGTAGCTTTCTAACTTAATGCTGTTTTATGCCCCAAAAGATTTTTTTCATAGTTTGTTTTGTCATGTTTATATTAACATCCTAACTGAAAAATAAGAAAAAAAAATATGCAGTTCCAGGAATCCTCGTGGAGAAGCATTATTTGTTGGAATTTCAGAAATTTGTTTTTTCTTGCAATAGCTGGATTTTAATGTTGTTTAGCGTTTTAGGTTATTTATGACTTCTAGTTACAGTACAGTGGAAGACATTTCTTTATAAGCTAGCAGTACATATTTAGCAGAAGCTTTTGGCCTGACGTGTAAAATTCGATGTGTGTTCACATTGTGTTTATCCGGAGATATTGGTATAAAGGAGCTTTGACTTGTCATCTTGTGAACATTTGATTAATCAGTTATTTTGAAAGAAAGTTTTGTTTTTGATCCCATTTCTAGACTCCATTTTCATGTTGTTGTGGCTTTCATTCAGATTCCCTTCAATAAGCATGTCTGTGAACTTGATAGTAAAAGAATTCTGACTTCTTTATGCATCTTATAGGATACATACACCTATCTGTGACCAACAGTAGTAACATATCAGAAAGTGTACTGCTTTCAATAAGTCATTGGCATTCATTTTTAAGAGGATGTTCTTGAAGTTGGAGGTCTCCAAAGGTTCAAAATCAGTTCAAAGAAGTAAAAGTGCAATTCAGGTCTATAAGCTGAGTCTCGAGTGCCATTTGAGGTACTGTGCTGTTTCCTGGCATGGCTGCTACTGCCATTCTGCAAGTCTGCAAATCTCTCACAAGCCATTTCTGCTCAATCAGTGTGGATACTTTGGTATTTCAAATGACCGTGGAAGACCAAAGTGTAGACAGCTGAGTTAAGTGTAAATGTCTGATTGGGAAGCTGGGTCCATTGAACTGAAAGAATTTGGCATAAAAACAGTAAATATGCAACCTCAAAATCATGTGAATCGACAAATCATGTGAAAAATAGATTCTCTTGAAACTTCTGGAGATTGCGATTTGTTAAATATACTAAGTGAAGCATGTGCTTTTCTGATTGTTGTAACAAGTATGTAGTACATAACACCTTGTGAATTAAAGCTATGTCAACCCAGTTCAGTTTCATCAGTGGAAAAGGAAGTCATGACTGTCCTGATTAATGACATTGAATAATAATTATTCAGATGAAGAGTCCAAGCCAAATTCTCAGTGCCTTTAGTAGTCAAGATTAAGATAGGCATGTGAAGAGGATCAGTCAGATCATAGATTGGATGATTTGCTCTCCGGAAGTGCTTCTCTTTGTCAGATACTGAGGTGATCCTATACCTTTTGTGGGTTGCTGTCTTAGCTTCTTTCAGAGTGATGAGGAGACTGTCTTCTAGCTCTCACACAGGAAGACCTACCTGCTCATTGCAGTCCACAGGGAAGTGCTAGAATTAGTGCACAGGCATGGTATGACCATACTGTCTCACACAAAGACAATAAAGAGCATTTTCCAGGGTATTCCTCAGAAAGAAATCATGCATTTTGTGATAATGAAGGAGAGAGAACTCATGATACCAAGTCCCAGTGGCCTTCTTTATCCTGGTCACCCTGAGAAGGAGATGATGCAAGTGTCATGGTTGACACAGTACTTCATCCCTGCCTATCACTTTCCTTTTTGTCATTGTGTGGACCTAGTGTGCCCATGATACGAAGGAGGTGACTGGGAGCTGACTGGTGAGTCATGTAGAGTTACATGCAGCAGTGAATGATGAGTTCAGTACTTCTCCTGAGTTAACTTCTAGGACCTCTGATCATGTTGAGTAACATCTATTCCACATAATCTGTTTGCTCCCTGGAGCTTCTTTCATAAGGGAGTGCTATTCAAAGTGAAAGATTTCAGTTGCGTTCTGAAAGTACCAAGAGGAATTATACCAAAACTGCTTAGCACAACCTAAAAAATGGAAGGTGCACATAAATACATCTTCAGTGTTTGATATAAAAATGTGTTGATTCGTGTTTTCTGATATTAGAATCTAATTACTCTTCCTTTCCTCTGGAAAAGCGGCAATATTCTGTGAAGATTTCATTCTTTGTCTTCTCTCTCACTATTGTCAAGGGTCAGTCTTGCTATTGTCCTTATCTGAAGCTGTGAAGCGTATCTTGTATGCCAGTGAAATACCTGTAGGTACTGGTAACTTATTATTTTAAGGAGATGTGAGAAAAGGTTATATATTAAGGTTAATATATTGGACGTTGGACTAGATGAGCTCTAGAGGTCCCTTCCAACCTTCTGTGATTCTGCGTTCAATTTCTGTATCTGAACTGAAGAAAAGTAGCTAGGTAGGATTAAAAACTATTACATTGGAAGTCTTTGTAAAATGTTGGGGGTACTCTGCTACCAGTTTAAAACAGTTGCTGAGACTAGTGTTTCTAAGCGCTGTGAATATCTCAGTGTAAGACTAAGCTTATATTATATATTGAAAGTGCATCATGCCATACAAAGCTAAATTCCCTTCCATAGTAAGTACCAGCAAGAACACAGATTTTCTCAAAGAAATTTGCTTTGTTAATAACTGCAGTTCATAGATGCAAAACGTCTGTATTTAAGTTGCCTCATTTTTATGAAAATGGTAATAAAATTGCATCTGTATGTTTGCCTGTGTATATTTCTTTTCTCACGATCAGTGAATGTTTGCAGTTGGTAATAAATATTCAAGCACCTTGCAAATGTCCTACCAATTCCCTTAGCTGATCTGTGCGTGCCTGTGGGACTAGAATAGGAATGCATAATTTAAATATAAATTGCCTGATTTGCATATACAATTAGTCTAGCTGCAGCTTTGATCGTAAGCAAAAATTATTGTCCTGTATTGCCACTTAGATAGAATTTTAATTCACCTTGAATATTCAAAGTAAATTAAGCCTTGGCTGTGTGGTTGAAGGATATGATTTTTTCCTCTCCTGAGGCTTTCCCCTAAACAACATTTATGGTAGGGTAATATAAGGGCATATTTTCAGCCTCATAAAAATAAAGGCATAAGTTTTATCTCTTAATCTCCCCCTCCCCACCCCAAAAAAATCAGTTGACACAAATATCTCACCGTCATGCACACAACAAATAAAACAATGCTTCTTTCATTTTAATTAATTCAATTTCAGCAGGTACGTGACTTGAAACTAAGTCTCTTTTGCAATTGTGCTTTGTCTTATTTCTGAAAATGGAGGTGTTGTGTTGTGGCTTTTTTGAAATAACAAATGCAGTGAGGTATGAGACATCAAAACTCAAGGTAGCTACTAACTTAGTATCTGTATGGAAGAGAGTTAGTTGTATGTACATATGTGAGCACCCAAACACAAGAGATACAGCCCTCACTCAAACCCATAACACAACTGTAGTACTTAAATTTTAATCTACAGTAAAACATTTTTATTAGAAATCTATGTTTTTAATTAAACAGAACATTTAATTAAGGTGGTTTTTAAGTGGATGAAACAATTAAGAGCAAACACTTGAATGAAACATGTCATAATTAGTTTTAATAGAGTGTTAATTGGTACTAGGTTTGCCAAGTTAATAATTACTGCTTATTAAATTTTCAATTAATCATTGTCATTTTGCTTTGAATAAAGATGAAAATTAGATAAACTAATTCAGGAGGAGGATGGTTTCCTTGTTAATTAGAGCAGTTAATTAAAAAAAAAAAGAAATTACTTGTTTTAGTTGTCAATTAAAAGACTGTTCATTAGTAAAATCTTTGCACTCTTCCTTCATCAAAATCCAAATAATTAATTTGTGACAACGCATGTTTTCTGGAATAAAAGATATGACACTAGAAGGTACTGAAGAAACAACTCATGGTGACTTAGTTATTTTACAAAAAAACATTAAGATTTGAATGTTAAGAAGCAGTTTGTCCCTGCTCAGGGTTAATGGTGCTCTGGAGTCGTGTTGGCTTTGGAGTGCTCAGGGCTCAGCAGCATCAGGAACTGGTCTTCACAGTGCAGTCTGCAGAGGAGATCAACAAGTCAAAAGATTGTTAGTAAACAAATTTTAATTTTGGACTCTAAAAGTACATGTCCAGGAAAAATATATTAAACCAAGAATTTTAAATTTTCTAATAAACTCTTGGGTGTTTCATGTATTTATTCTTTAAATGAAGAAAAAGATTGTTAATGATTAAACTCTATCTTAGTTTCCAGAGTGAAATAATGCAATTCTGAAAATGTCATATTCTTTGTCTTGTAGTCATTCTTGCCAAACATAGATCTGGTGTACTGCTAATTTTGGCTGGCAACCCTGCCTGCGCTAGGGGCTTGGAACTCAATGATTCTTGAGGTCCCTTCCAACCCAAGCCATTGTATGATACTGTGATTCTATTTTCTGAATAGAATGTTCCAGATTACAGAAATAATGCCACAGATACCTGGAAAGTCTGTACCTAAAAAAATGTTATCCATGAATAAAAATATCAAGAATCACCATGAGTTTTAGAGACTCGTGAGAGCTTTAGTGGTGCAGAAGTAAAGCATTTGGGTAGTCTTGAAAGAGTCGTGGGGAGCCAGGTTCACCTTCATCCTACTGAGCATGAAGGCACAATACAGCAGACTAGTTATTGCATCTCATGATTTAGACCTGCATAGCCCTGTGTCAAACATCCTATGCTGACAAGGATTTCTTCCCTCATTTGCAGAGGAAGCTGTCAATGAAGTAAAACGTCAGGCAATGGCAGAGTTGCAGAAGGCAGTGTCAGAGGCCGAGCGGAAAGCTCACGACATGATCACTTCCGAGAGAGCCAAGATGGAGCGCACCGTTGCCGAAGCCAAGCGCCAGGCTGCAGAGGATGCACTAGCTGTTATCAATCAGCAGGAGGATTCAAGTGAGGTAAGTAAGGCCTTTGCTGGACAGCCACCTCCCTATAAATGGTTTCGCCAGCTGAAAGCCCCATGCAAGGAGGTTGCTTTAGTCAGAGCTTGAACCTTCTTTGCCTCCTCTGGTGAAAAATTTGCAACAGTTGCTCTTTGGGAAGGCAGAGAATGTGCCTAAGTCTTCCATTTTCTGAAGTATTTTAATGTCATTGAGTTCAAAGAATTGCAAACCATTTTCATACCAGTGGAAAATTAAATCTGTACAGTAATCTGGAGCAGGGTGACATGGCTACAAACCTTATGCGTATTTAAGCTTGCTGTAGTCCAACTGCCCTAGGCAATTAATGTGGCATCAGAATTCAGTGCCCACTATTAATTATTTGCTCACTTGCTTTGCGTGCATATTACAGGCACATGCTGAGCCCCAAATTTTCTTGGTATTGTCAGTTCAAAATAGCATGTGGACTTGGGCTGCAGTGTCACCTTTAAACTGATGTTCAGTGTTAGTTATAGTGCATCTTTCTCCTCTAATTTAGTTTTTTCACTATCTTTATTTTAAAGCTCTTAAAAGTGCTGATATGGTGTAGATAACAGGGTTGTTTGGTGGAAAACGTTTCACACTGAAATCTAATTTAAACAAAGAAACAGTAATTTAAGAGTTGAGAGCAAGGTGGTTGTAGAGCAAGGTAGTTAAAAGCTTGTTGGGGGAGGGCGATGGATACAGAAGCTATTTGCAAAAGATGATGGTTCCTGTAGGACAGCATGTGAATGTGGATTTACAAGTGTTTCCTTAATTTGATTGTGTTAATTTGACTGCAGGATATAGAGAGTTGAGGAGTGGGCAAACAGCAGCACCAACAGCTGGAAGCTGAGAGCAAAAGACCAGGGTGTGTTTTACCAGTGATGCAGAATTTTACCTCTGTTGCAGACAGTAAATAATGTCCTAAGTTCAAACTGCCCTTAAAATAGGCATGACTGAAATTACATGAGTAGAACGTTACTTCTATACAATCATCATATGAAATAATGTTATTTTTATTAACTATTTATTCTTACACTAAGATCTTGAGTGTAGTGAAGGTATAATTGGAAGAAGAATAGATAGCAGTACCTGTTGCATGGGAACGTGTATTAATGTGCTGTCAAAGCACTTCTGGACTGCATGGACAGCGTTGTAGAAGAGTCACTTAAATTGAAAGATGCAGATGAGGTAGCTGCAGCATGCTAAGGAAACTGGCAAAAGTCATGAGCAGGTACGCCAGTGGCATGCTACAGTATGCATCCATGATTTGTGGGAGCGTAAGATTTTAATTCATACCAGGCTTCTCTGGAGATGAAAGAGCATGGTGGGATCACTGAATGCCCAAAGTTTCTCCTTAATGTTTAGCAGATGAATAACAAGGAGACAAAAGGAATTGATTTTCAGCATCTGAAAGTTTGTCAGGAAGAAAGGGACCAGGAGAAGCGTATGTACCCTTTAAGCACTAACTGTTCCATTGCAGATTAAATGAGACATAAATTCAATTTATTGGCATTTTGTATCTAAGATATCCAAGGACATTTTTCCTACACTGTGTTCATTGAAAGGGCATTTGTCTGACTTAGCATCATTAAAGACCTGTCATTTTACGTGTGTATGTATACAAGAGATTCCCATTATCAAATCCAAAATTCCAAAGGTAAATGCCTAAGAGGAAATTGCACATTAAATCTGTTTAGTGAACTGATGTAGTATAGGCAAGACAGATGAAGACCTTATGTGCCAGTATGTACAGCCCACTCTCCCACAAGTAAATGCACAGCTAGACTGGATAGTTTGTGTGCTGTAATTTGCTCCTGAGCAGTTGTACCTCTGGAGAAAGCTGTATGACAGACAGCAGACATCTTTGTGTAAGCAAGAATTGCTTATGAGGTTGTTCACTTCTTGCAATTAGAACTTAAAAAAAAGACAAATAAGTCTTTTAATTTCATTCTAATGAAATGTGGCTCTGAGGGTTACAGATGTTCTTAGAGCTGTTTGTATTCAGGAAAGATAAAAGCCTTCTGGACCTAGACCAAACTACGTAGTTAGGACCTATTTCAAATGAGGTCTAGTGGCCTTGTCCTGCAGCTTTTACCCTTGTGGTCACGAGTGAGACATCAGCACAGCTGTTTTGAGATGCCAAATGCAGGTTTTATTAGACTTCAGTATGTGTTTACAGATGCTTGGTTAATTTTAAGGCAGATGACAATAGTATTTACTTGACATCTAATAGCTAGATATGCCTGCTACGTTTTTATTTGTCCCTTTCCAGCTTCTAGTTGGGCCAAACTCCACCCACTTAGTGCACTGCTTCCCACAACAACCTATTGACTTTGGCTGACATTTTTTTCGAATAACACATGTAAAAATGGATCACCCTTTGCCTTTTCCTTCATCTTTGAGGATAGGACTTTGTTCTGACAGTTTGAGAATTTCTCCTTTGGAGATGAGACTTTGTGTTCACCGAGGTTGAGGAATAAAACTTCATGTATGCTTTCGATCTCTCTATGATATCCCTCCTCATTTGTCTAGATTGGAAGTCTCCATAAAGTTTTCTATTTACAACTTTCAGCAGTACACTGTAAGTATGTATTTCAAGGGCTATCTCTGGTTTCAGATATGAGAGTGCTGTAGCAAGAGTTACTGAGCGCAGAGGAAGACAAAGCATCACTCCTCATTTCTTATCCTTGCCTGGGATATTATAGCAAAGTTGACAAGAGAGCTCAGTACAGGCTTCTATATAACTTCCATGCAGTTCCTGACAGCATATTTCTCCCACGGGTGTCATTTGTTCTTTTGGCTGTGGAAACTATGGAAGGAGACAGGAATTTGGCACCACATTTCTAATGTTTCTGGTATAAATTTCATCTGCTACAGCCACTCCCTGTCTGTTCACAAGATTTCTCCCTTACAGCTTCATTTGTTCTTTAGTAAAATGCAACCTGGACCTATCTGAGTCTTGCTGAAGCTGCTCTGTTCTGAGGACTTTGTGGCATGATTTTTACTGCTGTCTTCTCTAGAGCCTGAAGTCATACCTAAGACTAAAACTCTGTATATTTTTAATGATTGTCATTTTAAGGTAATATGTAGTGTCCTCATCCAAGAGCTTTCAGAGATCTCACTTAGGGAAGTGTGTGTGTGTATATTTGAATCTTGAAAAAGTGGCCTCCACAACTGCAAGAGAACAGATGTTGATGTGCTGAGCAGACCATACCTAAATAAAGGGCACTGAGGGCAGTGGAAGGACAAATACGGGGAGGTATAATTTTTGGGAGAATCTTGAATTTGAAGAAGCGCTCTGCAGTATGTTGAGCCTCAACACATCATGTGGTAAAGTTTTCATTTTTGACTTTGGTTTCCTTCTGAATTATTGTCCTTTGCTTATGTTAGAGTTCAACATGATTTAACTGGCATCAGTATGTGTGCATTTACTTTTTCAAGATTTTCACAGTTTCTCAGCAGTTTTTGACTGACAAGGACATTGTCATTATTTTCTGTTATCACAATGAGATTGGTTGAAGAGCAGTGAGCAGGGCACACTGCAGTCAGAAAGCAAAAGGACAAGAGAAGGCCTACCTGTCAGCATGACTGTTCCTGAACCACAAATTATTTCTTTACCAGTTCCTTACAGTTGCTTGACAAAAGATGACCCATTCATCAGGAGTTGACTTGGCTAAGTACAGAAACATATGTGAGCAGCCTACTCTTTAATGACTGCCGTACTTGCTTTAGTTGCAATGTACTGTTGTGCAAATCAATTTTAATGGTAAGGGTGAGCAGCTTAGCAAAGAGACTGGCTGCCCAGATTGTTTGTGGGGGGAATTAAAACATCTGTCTTTCTGCTTTGTTAAAAATGCCACTGAAAAATCTGACAGTCAGTGTTCTTCCTCACTTTTACCAGGGTGGGGGCTGGGGACAGTGAAGGAGCACAAATGTTTCAGTTCTCTCCTGAAAGCAGATGCTGACATCTGATCAGATAAAACAGTGTGTAACTGGTCCAACACTGCTTTTAAGAGACATGTAGTGTTAAGGCTTGTTTATACTGCAGCAGCTTATGTTGTATATGAACATCACACTTACCTGACATTTTGAAAACAGCTGGGCTCAATCTCTGCTGACCAATCCATTGAGACCAGGACTGTGCCAGCAAACCTGACTCTGAGCATCAGATGCTGTGATACAGGCGAGCCCAGTTTGTTAGGCTGGTGTTGAATTTGTACATGTCAGCTAATGTTTAATTTTCTTTTGGCTGGGCAACTTTTAGAAAGCAGCACTTTGTCCTCTGCAGTGGTGGGTAGTACAGAGGCACCAGAGCCATGTGTTCAGCACAGGATCAGACAGTTTGTGACGTGAACACTGGCAGAGCCCCAGGCTGCTAAGTTAAGCCTGGCCAGACAGCTTGTGTATCTCTTCAGTATGACTTTTTGCACTTCTTTTTTCCTTAGAGGAGGATGTACCTTCTCTATGTTAGCTTGTATGAACACAGGTATGCATCACACAGTAAACAGTGGCTTGGCCTTAAGTGTGGGTTAGTGATGATTACAAACTCATAAAAAATGCATGTTTTTCATACCCAGCCATGCTTCCTATCCTGGTAAACTCGGGAAACTTGTCAGAGATCATATAAAATGTTTGATAGTGTATTATGTCCTTTCAGAGCTCATAGTCTCTTTGACGTGTCAAGATCCATTTGTTTTGTTTTGGCTTTTTCTTCTCTCTGCAAGCCAACTTGCACTGAGTCTCAGCTGGAGGTGTCAGAGGAAAGCAAACACTCAATTGTGATTAAATATTAGAAAGATAAAAGTGATGGGGTGGGCAAAGCTATTGAGAAATCTGTGTCCTGATACTGGAGACCACAGAAATGGAGACCTTTTGTTTTGAGAATTTTCATGATGGCAGACAGAAGTTTCCGAGTTCTGCTATTTAAAGATGGAAGCTTAAGTGGATGAGAATTAAGTCTGACCTAAGATAAGGCTTTGACCTACGACTGATGTTCCTTGTCAGTTGAAAGAAGAGGTTGAAATATGATCAGTGGCATAGATTCAGAGTGAGATTCCCATCTGTTGTAATTTACCCAATTTCATTGAATTAATGCATTTTCAACGTAGTGGGGTTAAATTCAATTATGTAGTCTGAGAATCTTGCCTTTTGTATAACCTCACTCTTTCACAGGAAAATCAATGCAGGGTAAAACTGTAATCCAGTCCTGCTCATAGTTTTAGCTACATCTGGAACTCTGTAAAGCACAAGCTGGAAGTGCAGTATAGTAGGTGCCTCCCTGAAGACAGAAGATAGACCAGGAGACACTTTGGGAGATCCCCTACACTGTTTCCCAATGCACCGTCAGCTCTGACTGTGATATTCCTCCAGTGTACCTGCTATGCCTGTGTTTTAGAAACGCAGATTCTCCATTGCCTGTAGGCAATTTATTCTGTTCTTTAAAAAAGATTTTTCATAACATCTCTTTACAAGTTTTCTTACAGCTGTTTAATCTCATTATTTTTTCCTTTTAATTCATGGTTGCTACCTGTCTCACTGCAGTAGCCTCTGAGATGTTTGGATGCTGCAGTCACCTCTCAGGCTGCCAACTCTCTTGAGCAGTCCCAGTCTGTTCAATCTTTATCTCATAGCTTGTGTTTGTCTGATCTCTGATTATTCTTGCAGCCTTTCTTTGTATCTTTTTTGCCTTCTTTCATTTCCTGTATTTCAAGTACATCATCCCAGCATGGGTGGTACTCCAGGCAGAGGCTTGTCAGTGCTGGGAGGTACAAAGTCTTAACTCAGGTGTCACACAGTCTGTAGTCATATCCTCATATATTATCCATACCTTCTGTATGCTGATTGCCATTTTGTCACCAACCTGGAAGTTGTCCCCTGTTATCCAAGATGCTTTCCATGCAGGTCTGTCTCCATTTGGCTGATACAGAAATACCTGCTTAGCCTTATACTGAATTCTTGAGCTTTCCTGGAGGGAAGATGTCTTGATCATGGCCAAGTGATCTCTGGCTCCGTTTACAGTGTCTGGATGATTGGGAACATGAGAGAATGGGGAAAGTGGTTCATGAAGTATATCAGTACACAGCATCTTGAGTTTGTTTTTTTCTTTGGTAGAATGAAGCTTTTCTTCAGCAGCGTGGACAGAAAGTGTCACTGACAGAACTTATGGTCATTGAGTTCTGTCTCTAGTGCCATTTTTAGCTGGTCACAATGTTGAGGAATTGATAGGGCTGGGAGTGCTTCATGCCAAATCCTGATGCTATTATGCCAGCTCCCTGTGGCACATGTGCCTACTTATGTTAATTTACACCACTGTAATTCTTAAATGCAATTTTTTTTTAAGTGAATGTGAGCTATAAAATTTATTTTGAAATTCTTGCATTTTATGTGCTTCTATCCCCACAATTGCATTAAAGATGTAATGACCTGTTAAATTATAAATAATACATTCAGTGGACAAAATCACGTACCAGACAATGTAGGACACATTAAGTAATCATGTAAAGAAGCAGCTTAGAGCTTTGTCACTTTGTTAAAATCTGGCACTTATTTATCACTTTTCATGTTCTGCACAGGCTGACAGTTAACTGATGGCTCTTTTAATAAGAAAGTTGAACCTGTGATGTTAAAATTTAAATGACTGTCTTCTGCCTAATATTAATACAGGTGTTGTGGTAAGAAACCCAAATGTGATGTTGTGGTTCTAGTCAAGTCTGCGGGACAGTCCTGTCTGTGCAGATTTGCCTTCCTCAGAAGGGAGGAGAAAGGAAGATGCCTCAGAAACTGGCCTCTACTGACTAAACAGATATTTGAATAGAAAAAGTTTGTTGTTTGCATAATAAACTAGAGCATGTAGTTCAGTGCTGCAATCAGATCTGTACAGGGGAGGGTTCCTTGCATCTGAACAGGTGCTGGTTGACTGCAGCATTATTACATGTGAGGAAAAATGCCTTTTTTGGAAAAGTCTGCACAGAGGGATTTTGTGCGTCTGTGTTTGTTTTCAGATTAGGGGATCATGGGATGGCAGTTTAGCTGGAAACAAACAGCTAGAACATCAGCAAGCATGGCGTTAGGTAGAAAGTCTGCATAAACACAGTTGGAGAAGAATCATGCTGTGTTCACTGATCACAGTGCAAGCGTCAGGTTGGCTAAATGAAACAGTCAAAAGTACAGTGCAGCTTTTGAGAAGTATTGAAATTGCAGAAGGGAGAATCCAGTTATATCCTCCATTTGTTTCCATTCCAGTCAGTAGAAAGAGACCTTGTATCTCTTTGAAAAGCAAATACTACCTTGGCAGGTCATCTTGTGCATGTGTAAATAAGTCTGTGAGTGCACATGCTCGCGTACAATGTTCTAAATTACCTCCAGTTATTTTTCAGTGGGGGGAAATAAACGATCTTTTAAGGAAAGGTGTTCAAGACTAATACAGCTACTCGTTTCCAGAGGTGACATTATGGTTTTACCTTTACAGCACTGGACAGAGTTTAAGCAAAATGAACTTTAAACAATGAATACTGAATCAAAACCAGGTGATGCTAGACAAGAAGTCTGAATTCCCGACATTTAAGTACCAGAAACATCTGTTTCTGTGTGTTGGTAATTCCACCTTTTTTTTTAAGTGTTTTGAAAGATGGGAACAATTTTATGAATTAAAAAAATACATCCCCAACACATGTATTTGTAATTACCTGGTTTAGTCTGTATGTATAATCAGTATGAATTGAGAATGCCATGTACATTTGATTATAATCTCAAAGAGCAATTGAGAACTGGACAGTTACTCTTCCTCCATATGCCTGTATGTGCCCATGCCAAGAAAACCCTGAAAAACCAAACACAGAAGTCAGAGAGGGGGAGGATGGAACTAACACCCGGATATTTGCTGAAGAAGCCACTTAACTGTGATTAAAAGTCTAATTTCCTTAAAATATTGTTTTGGATTTAGGTCTTTGTTTGATACTGAAATCAGGAATTTTTTTTTTAATGTAGTTGAGGAATATCACTTAAAGATTGGCTGTGTTCCAGCATCCAGCTGGCATAGCTATAGACTGTGTGAAAGTGAGTAGCATACATATTCTGTGGTGGCTTCCCCATCCTGCCAAACACTTAGGCTGCAGCTTAACTATTTGCTGCCAGAAGTACCGCTGAGTCCAATGGCATTACTCATGATTAAAACCGAGGTTTTCACAGGGTGACATTTCTTTCCTGTGTGCTAGATCTTTTGCTACCTTTCTTTCCTTGCGCTGTAGGCTCTCCACTTCTAGAGGGAACCGTTTGGCATGCTATTTCCATGATTTGTTTTAATACATATGTCAGAGGAACTTAGGAGCTATCTTGAATTTTACTTGTTCACCTATGGCAGCGTAAACCTTGGGCCATTTGTCGACTCACTGTCGACTTGGTAGATGATTGACTCCCAGCTCATTGTCTGTTGCTTTCGATAGAAAATGTAGGATGCTAACTAATTTCTGTCATCTCTCCCCCTCCACTTTTGCTTCTAGAGTTGCTGGAACTGTGGCCGGAAAGCTAGTGAAACCTGCAGTGGTTGCAACACAGCACGATACTGTGGCTCGTTTTGCCAGCACAAGGACTGGGAGAAGCACCATCACATCTGTGGACAGACCCTCCAAGCCCAGCAGCAAGGAGAGACACCAGCAGTGAGCTCCTCAGTGACGCCCAGCAGCGGGGCCGGGAGCCCCATCGACACCCCACCAGCAGCCACTCCTAGGTCCACCACCCCAGGAACCCCGTCCACCATAGAGGCGACTCCTCGCTAAAACTGAACTCGAAACTCTGAAAACAAAAACACAACACA
>JALIRH010000002.1:23050436-23272924 GCA_023055505.1 Callipepla californica brunnescens
TTTTGCCAGAAGGGACACATTGAGAAACCAGCGTAGGTTATATGTCATTTCCTTGTCTGTCCTTCTTTTAACACCCCAAAGCTTCTTTGTCATCATTAACTTCTGTATTTCAAGTCACTTTCCTGCTCACTATTTTTGAAATATTCAATTATGCATTCTTCATAGCTAGATTTTACATCAGTCATGCCATATGCATTAAAGAATCACATTGATTCTGTCATTGAATAGGATGGTTTAACATTTCTAAGTATTATTCCCAGATACAGAGAGCTATTCTAATTATGTTCTAATTCTAATCTTTTTATTAATCCGCTCAGTAAGCCTGTACTACTTTCACAGTTGCTTTTTCTATGATGGAGCAATAGCACGTGAATTGATTGATGTTAGCCAGCGCTCCAGAGGGTAGATGTGTACTAGGTTTTAGGGCTTGGGCTTTTCTTTGGTCACACTATGTGCTTTCACTTCATGCATTGTGGTAGATAGTGATTTGATCTGACATACTTTCAGACATTTTGAAAGAACAGACACTTTTTAAAGATAAAAACTGTATAAATATACAGACAGAGCTTCCATTTGCTGTGCCCTACTTTTTATGCAATATATTCTCTAGGTGTGCCAGTTACGAGAAGAACCTGTGGAGTCTAAGTGAGTGACACAGAGATCGATAGAGGGTTGATGAGTGGCTCATGGAAAGTTACTCCACATCTGTTAATTCACTTTCTCTGCATATACAGATGTGGACAGTATTTCTCCACAGAGAGATATGATTTCATAGATGTTTATGATTGCAGTAGTGTAAGTGCTTCTGTAGTGCCATCTATCCTTACACTTCAAAAATCATTCCGAAACAGAGCTGTTTTTCTACAGCTCCACTTGGTTGGGTAAGTGACTGTTAAGTTTTAAGAGAGGATATGAAGGTACTAAGGGCTAGTTTCTTAATTTCAAGCATAGAGCAACTACACTTGGTTAAATTTAAACAAGTTTTTAGACTGAATATGTATTTGAATAATGTGACTTGCAAAATTTGTCAACCAGCTCAAAAAGCAGCTGAAGTGAGCGCCAAGAGAAAAATAATCTCTTTCTAGACTACGTACTAGAGGATGAGCATCCTGTTTCATTTAGTCTGTAAGCAGCTATGCTTCTTTTAATGGCTGGACACTGGCTCTGCAGAGGTGATACTAGCAGAATTAGCAAAATATTTAACCAGGACTAATTAAAATCCAGGTGTCTAAACTCTCCATTACATCTGCTAAGCAAACTTATGCCCACTTTGGGATCATTAGATGAGAGGTGACATTGAACGGCATTGTATTAATAACTACATCTCTAATTAAAGCTGTGGCAAATTACTAACCTGCCATGGATGACTTTGACATAAATAGGATACTAGGCCATGATTGTATCATCTATAAAGAACTGACATTTAAGTTAGCTTTTGAAGTTGAAATTTGGGACAAACTTCAACAGACTTTGTACAGCTGAAATTCCCTGTGTCTCCAGTGAGAAATTCACTTAGGTCCTATATAATCAGAACTATTATAGCAACTAAAATTTTAATTTCTAACAACTGCTGTAATTTCATCTATAACTCTATAATTTTTGATAATTTTAATATAGCTGCTGTCCTGATTCTTGCTGCAAGTTTTACTAGCTACTCTTGGCTTTATTAGCTTGAACTGATGAGAAATACAAGGAATGTCAGAAATTTAAACAGTAGTGAAAGTTGATAGCAGCTCACAGCAAAGCAAAGCAAGTCCTGTTGAAGTGTCAAATCAGGTGTTTAGATATTCATCCTGAGACTGGCACCTTTACTTTAGCTCAGGCTGAAGATACTATTTGAGTACCAGTGTATAGTAGGAGCCATAATTTATACAAGAACAGTTATATATATACAAGAAACTGGCTTTACTATGTCAGATTTAAGGTCCTGCTCAACGCTATCTCTCTCACAAGCCTCTTTAGATTACAGCAGTTGCATTTGGAGTCTGTATTCATTTATGATAACTCAGTACTAAACAGTGAGGAATATGATATTCTGATTAGTCCTTTTAGGGCTAAAATAGCATCCATTGTTTGGATAAAATCAGCTCAAAGATGTGGAAAGGCCATATTGGTATTCAGAGGTATTGTCCTGAAATGTTCCTTATTTTGAAGGATTTTGCGCTGCCTTCAAGTCTGTCATTTAATAATGGAAACTGAGAAAATTGATTAATAATTACCCATGAACTTCACTGGCATCCTCTTAAACAAAAGAGCTGTTATATGTATCTTCCAACACATCTGTCTTCTCAATTTTTTCATTCTGTAAACTAAAATAGGAGTTCAAAGTATTTAGATGCCAGTCACTCACACTGACTGTAACATCACCCATTAGGAAGTAAAATTTATCACAATGACATTATCCATCCTAAAAAAATTACTCAATTTCACTTAAACTTGAGGACTCTAGCTACAATTAAGAGTGAATATTTTAACAAATGTAGTAAATGTATTGTCAACTAATAGAATATTCAAGTAGTTTGCATGTGTTTCTCTGTGTCTGAAAAGTATTGATTTTCTCATTGTAACTCTGCAGGACTTAACACCCGAAATGAAGGCTTTTGTGGACCAATATGGCAAGGCTACTGATGGAAAAATAGGAATAGTTGAGGTAAGATACTCTATAACAAATGACTAACACATTTTCTTACAGAAAATACATTTAGAACAGAGCAATATGAGCATATTTTTAAGCAGTTTGTATTTTTAGTAAAACAGAAAATTTCTTTCTCTTAGAATCTTTAGTTGTTTTTTCACTAATTATTTTTTTTCTTAGCCAAAAGCAAAGTATTCCTTACCCTTTGCCAGATATTTCACTACACTTCATTTAACTCTGCTTCCTTGATTCAGAATAAGCATCAACAGCAGTTTAGTTTTCCTGTGAAGAAGCTAACAACTCTATTTTAGAAATCTAAATTGTGAAAGGTAAATATGATTTATTTCTACATACGACTTTGAACTAATGCTCTTTCACCGCTCCTGTACGGAGGGTAACACACAAGTGGATGTAATTGGGCAGTCACTGTATGTAGTCTATGCACATACTTGGCAAAACAGGATGTTAATTGTGGCAAACTTAATGAAAATTTTAAGAGTAGTTGTGATCCAGCCCTTTCTTTGACCAAACCTGAGGCAAAATACTCCTGTATTTCTAACACTTTCTAAAGAGGATGAAGATGCAGTCAGCAAACCTTTTCTACATGCCCAGGCACTGATCAATTGTACAATTTAAATAACTTTCTAGGAAGCAGAGAACTATTGTATTTTATCATGCTTTCGTTGTTCAGTGCTGCAAATCAGAAAGGAGAGTTCATTAGGTTACAGCTTGAGAAATCACAATTTCAAGCCTAAATCTACAACTCATTTATGTTACACTGAGTGCAGTAAGACTGCGGTTTTATTATGAAATGAGATTATTATTTTTTTTCTGATTGTACAAAATACGACCTAGAAAGCTAATTAAGAAACAGCTGGAACCAAGCCAGGTCTGCAAAATTTCTACAGTAACGAACCTTGGGTCAGTAGCTATTTTTAATATAGAAGACTGAATAAAGTACATAAAATTCACTAGAATGTATCACTGCTGATATCATAGATCATTTCAGGGTACTTTTTCTCCTCAGTCGTGTGTCTGAATTGAAAATACTTGTTTATATGAAAACCTAGCTATGATTAAATTATGGAAACACAGTTTCTTTTACTTGCAGCTATAAGTGATTTTAAAAATGCATCTTTTTGACAATACTTAGCATAACAAATTATTTTTGCACTAAGAACTGCTGATTCATTTGTTGTTGAATAATCTCATTTAATTTAGTACTTTCGAATTGTGTAATAGAAAGTATTATGCAAGACAGTGCCTGCAGTGATTGTTGTTCTTTACTTAGGGAAGATAACTGAGAGTTTTGCCTTTCAAGTTCTATTTCTGATTGTACTATTGACTTAATGCGTAAAGGTGAGCAAATCCCACAGGGCCTAATACGGTAAGGTGCTTACCACCCCCAGTGAACTGCCAAGCATACTCAGCATCCATTGAAGCCACTGAATAATGACAGCACTCAGTTCAGTGACTGAAGGGACTCTCTCCCTTAATATAGCAGTTTCCTAACCCAATATCTATATTTTATTTCACTGACATCAGCATGAAGCTTGATTTGGAAAGTGCTGATGAGACTCGGCCTAAGTTGTACATGCATTATGATATTAAAGTTGGTATTTGGATTTCTCCTTCCTTACAAATAAGAATGCCCAGTGATTCCAGATTGCTACTATTTACATAATTCAATAAACACTTTTTCTGAAAAAAAAAAAAAAGAAAGTATGAATGTGGTTTAAAAAAAACACACATAAACACATAAACACAGCCATCAGAATGGATACCCCAGCATCTGAAGGAGAATGTCCTTCACATGATGAGTTTTCAGGAGAGATCTGTGCGCTGAGATAAAGAGGAGGCCTGAGTGGCTTCATAGAGGAAGGAGTGGATGTTCAGTTAGATGCCCATAATAAATGTCAGCTTTGTCTTTGGAAGTACACTGTACTTAGTCCTCTAGCACTTAGCCAGTGTTCACAAGCTAAATGCAGAGCCAGACATGTCTACTTGCTTATCTTTTTGTAAGAGGCCTTTCTTTCACATTTCGTATCAATTCAAGCCAAAGCTTGGACTAAAATGTGGGTGTGGAACATGAATTTTTGAGGCTCAGACAGCAGTAATTCCAAATTCACATCCTTTGACACTTGCTTCTGCCATAAAAATAACTACTTACTGGTATAAAATATTATTTTTACTCCCATTCTCTATTATAGTATTTTGCGAAGAAAATTCACTGAATTATATGAAAGGTACTTTAATTACCAAAATTTACTTAGAGAATGATTTTTAAAAAATAATTCTTTTATTGTCTTAATTACTGCTAGGTAACCTATAAAGATCTACCTCAACCTGCAGCTGAGTAGAGAGAGTCAAGCCAGTCTTGGGCTTTGTCATTGTCCCCTCTTACTCACAAAGCACAGAAACACTAAGTTGCTATTGCTGCTGTGTGTGGAAACTCATAGTACTCTCACTCAGACACGCCCACAGGGTCCCAGGATACCCATTCTCACACAGAAGTCAAGCTGCAGTTTCCTACCTTTCCTCTCCATAGCAGTGACTTGGAAGTTCACTATTCCTTAGTAGTGAGCGCAGAGTTCTCAACAAAAAGCAGTTTAATGATGTTGATGAAAAGCTAGGAGAACTGGACTTCTCTTTAGTTGTATTGTTTGCAGTATGCTAAAGGATATGAAAGATGGAAACCAGGAAAGACTTATTTTTGAGAGGAGTCTGAACTAATATTGGATATTGAGCCACTGCATCTTGGTAGTGTAAAAACCTGTGGTTTTCTCTGTGTTTGTGATCTACGAAGGGCAGGAGGTGCAGTTTAAAATATAGTAACTTGCTTCCAAAGGTAATACATTCTGTGCCTCATACTTACATAGTTTGGTGCTGCTAATAAGTTGTTAATGATACTTTGGAAAGGGCCCGATGTCATAAGCAGTCTCTTCCCTGAACTCTTTTATTAGTTCCTTTATTTATTGTTTGCTGTTGAGCAGCACTGCTGATTTACTCCAAAAGTCAGAGCCTCCTCTCATGGGAGAAATAAAGAAAAATTTCCATAAACCAGTGCTAAATTCCACACATTTCACTGTTACACGTACGAGCATGTACTTATCCATACATTATTTGCTGTTTTTAATGGAATGGATTTCAAAAGCTGCTGACAAAAACACATTTTTAAGTCGATTAGGTTTGCTATTCAGCCATTTAGCAAAAGCACTCAGAACACTCTGATGTGCCTGGCAGTCTGTAATCAATGGCTCTGTTCTGTAAGAAGAGCACTTTGACGTGTGTTTTCAGTTGTACAGGCACTCAATGAATATGACTGACTTCTTGAGTAGATAATTTTAGAGAAACTGGAGATCTGTTTCCATCCCCTTGTTGTACCTATACAGTGAGAGGGGGGAGCTGAAGTCACCTACAAGCACCAAGGGAACCCAAAAAAATACCAGAGCAATTGGGTGATAGTACTAAATGAGGCAAAAGCCAGAAGGAAATCTGAGCATGTGAAATAAATGCACAGAAACAAAGATGTGAATACAGATTTTAAGATGGGATACAGGAAGTCTGCAGATGTTATTTTTCATGAAGAATGCAGCTAAGAAATCTTGCTTTCCCTATTTTCTCTTCCTAGTAAGCACAGCTGGTCTATTATTCAAGTTAAAATTTTTCTCTAATCAAAACATATTTCATACATTTTAAGCACAGAAAAAAAATATTGGGCTTTTGTTAAAAACAAATCATGATTTTACGTTAAATTATATAGCATACTCTCCATCTTCTACATTTGTTAGTTGTCAAAATTGAGTTATAGTAAATGAACGCTTTCAAAAATCAGTACAATAATGTCTGATTTTTACAAAGCCTTTTGTAACACAGAGGGGTCGGAAGAACCACCCCTGATTCTGTGGGGCTAAAGTCTTTTTGATTTCTTTCTGATATTTATAGCTCTTCTTGAACACATTTCAGTACTTTACAAATGATGACTAGTTGCCATCCCTTTGCCCTACCAGCTTTCACATTGTCTTTTTTTTTTTTTCAGATTATTTTTCTGCTTTCCTCACACACATATTCCTGCCTCTTTTTCCTTGTACTCAGTATCTGTCAGTAATCTTTCTTCCTCACTTCCTTAATTTTCATGGTCCTTCACACTCAGTGATGGAACATCATTGTTTCATGCTTTCCCTTTCGTGCCAATTCCGGTGTTTTCACCACAGATCCTGACACTGCATGAGTCAATTTTTACCTCTTTATCCCTAGGTGTCTCCAGTAGACTGCAGTTTCACTGCCTTACCTCAAACCCCACCTCTATTTGACTTGGATGAAAGGCCAGAAGCCTTTCAGAGGCATCATCCTAATGCTTGGGCTTATGAAATGAAGGTTCTTGTGAGACTACATTAGGACAGTAGGACCACAAAGAATTTCACACTCTTTTAAAAGCTTCATACTCATTTAAAAGCTCAGCTGGCCTGTTGGAAAATCAGAATTTAATTTATTTTTTACAATATATTACAGCTTGCTCAGATTTTGCCGACGGAGGAGAATTTCCTGTTGTTCTTTAGGTGCCAGCAGCTAAAGTCAAGTGAAGACTTCATGCAGGTACTCTGTGAAAATTTTCCTTCTGTAAAATCACTCCAGACCTGATTGCCATAAATTCATTATCAATCATCTGATTGCAGACATGGAGAAAATATGACAGTGACCACAGTGGCTTCATTGATTCTGAGGAACTTAAGGTAAGCTGATACTTATGAGCGTGCACAAAATGAGATTAGAGATTGGATTACAGACATTGGATCTGTTTGTTCATACCCACTGGTGCATATTTTTGCATTTCAGACACGACTGAAGGCAATATGATTAGCTGGTGTTTTTATCACCAGTAAATCATTTAAAGTGCATCTCTAATCTTATAAATGTTTCTAAAAATGTGGTTTAATTCAGATGAATATTTGTCTCAAGTGATTCAGGGTGGCTGGTGCTCTAGCTGAAAAGTAGGTAAGATGATTTCTGCCCTGGGAAACCAGATAGTCCCCTGTAAGACACGTTGTTCTTTGAAACTTTAGGGAAGAGGGCTGTTTTTGTGATGGTGTTCATTTTGTTTGTTTTTTGTTGTTTTGATATTTTTTTCCTAAGGTCACAATTACCATTAATCATTATGCTACTGGGCAGCTTATGCTCTCTCATGTATCACGGAGCATGTTCAGTTTCCATTGTACTACTGTTAATACAGTTGGAATTGTATTGCCCATGCTCTGTTGGTTTGGTGGGAGTTAGCTATTAATTTTAGAATGCACAAAAAGGGCAGAATCATACAATTAATCATCTCAGTCTTACAGGATTAACAAAACATGAAACTAGATTGATTTACCCTAGTCATAAAGCTAACAGAAAATTGTAGATGCTGAATCACAGAGTCACCAGATCACAGAATGGCTGAGTCTGGGGGCCCCCTTGGAGCCATCAGATCCCACCCCTCCTCCAGCAGGGACAACCAGAGCAGAGTACCCAGGCCCACTGCCAGGTGGCTTCTGAAAGTCTCCAAGGAGGTGATCCCACAGTCTCTGGGCAACCTGCGCCAGTGCTCCAGCACTGCACAGCACAACAGTGCTGCCTGAGGCTCAGAGGGACTTCTTGTGCTCCAGTTTGTGGCCACTGCCTCTTGTCCTCTTTGTACTCTCCCTTCAGGTATTTATAGACATTGATGAGATTCCCCTGAGCCTCCTCTTCTTCTGGCTGAACAATTTGAGCTCCCAGCCTTTCCTCATAGGAGAGCTACCCACGTACAGCAGACTCTGAGTAGAAAGGAGCCTTTTTCCACAGTTGAGTTGCTGTATCTTATATTCAGAGGAGTCAAAACCATTCATAGCAAGAGACCTAGCAGTGTTTATTCATCTCGTTTGGACTATTTCGTTCAGTTTATTCCTTTTCCCATCCTCTTTGAGTTCAGTACCTGTCTGTCACTTGCCAAGGAATCTCCCTCAAGGTAGCCCTCAGACAGCCAAGCCCACTCTTTTGCTGCCTGCTCACAGCATGTCGGTGTATCTGAAGTTGTCAGGAATAGGAGGACATTGAACATGCAGCTCTTGATAACTCTCCAGCTGTTGGACAGTTCTTTAAAGACTGTTGCCAGCTGCTATAATTTAAAATAGACTTTAAAAGGCAGGGCTGATTTAGGAAGAGCTGAATTAAGAAATTTTCTTAAAGAACCCTAAGGGTTCTCTCTTGTTTGCTATGAGATCTCAGAGATACAGAGAAACAAGTCTCTGAAAATAAGACTAATCGTTTGGGTTTTTTTTTTTGCCGAGCCCAAACATTTTAAATATTTGCTATGTAAGGAATACACCTACTTAATTACTTTCTAGGAGTAGTTTAGGCTGGAAATGAGCAAAACTTTCCAACAACAATACTGGTAGTGGAATACATTGTCTCAGGAAGAATCAGTCCTTCCATCACTGCCAATATTTAGTAATGGTTTGGCAACAGCTCAGGTCAGAAAATGATGTGTAAAGTTTAGATATAAATGACCTTGTCAGAGACATTCAGATGGACAGGTTAGCCCTATTTTCCATGAAAACGCAGAAGATTAAACATGTTTCTATAATAAAGTCTATTTACAACATTTCAGACATAGTCTCTGTTACAAATCTAGTACAGAAATTTCAACCTCCGCATGGGTAGAACAAATAATATATTTTAAAGTAAAAAGGGCTGTTATTTAAAATGTGATTAGAAAGCCATGGGATGCCACATCTAATTCTCAATAAGAAAAAAGAAAATCTAGCAAAATTGTCTGCACGCTTTTAAAGTATGAGGTAAGAGAGCGACATAGGTTAATACATTCACTTCTAGCATCATGTACTGCCATCGGCAAGGAGGAGAATGATTAATAATTGATCTTTTCTGAAAAATTGTTCCGATGTTGGCATCCACGTTTTCCAAGGAGTCCCAAGGTTAATTTAGTTTAATCTGCTGATAGAACTGATTAGGAAGAAGTATGCTTGAGAGCCAAACCGTTTCTTCCAAATTCACATTACAATGAATGGCATACAATGTATAATGCCTTATGAAACTGTGCAGTATAGTTGAAATGATCACAAAGAAACTGTTACAGACCTAACTGTTAATTGTTACATCTTTCTTTACTTATTTTGAACTTCAACAATAAATATTAAAGTGGAAGCAAAATATTATTTCCCATTCCTTTAATTTGAAGTTAGCAAGTCACATGTTTTATACTATAGATAAAAATTCACCTATTACACTCTTTATTTCAACAGAGTTTCTTGAAAGATTTATTACAGAAGGCAAATAAGCAGATTGAAGACTCAAAGCTAACAGAATATACAGAAATAATGGTAAGATTATTTAAAGGCATATTTCATCAAAACTGCATTCATCTTCTGCTGCTAGATGGGTACACATTATTTGGGCCCCACCAAGTCGTAATCAGCCAAATGTGTCATTGCAGCACAGAGATGGCACCCAGCACTGCAAGTACTCCTGTAGCTGCATCGTTTTCAGCATTGCTACAAAAACGCTCTGGAATTTTGAACCTACTTGGTACTTATTAAACTGTAGCTCCTGTTGCAGTGTGGTGCAAAGAATGTTCTCCTATTATGCTTCCCCATGCCATTTGAGGTAAAAACAAAGCCTTCAGAGTTCATAGGAGAAAAAGCTGTGCTTGACGTAAGATTAATTACATTATTATACTTAAATCAAATTCATTTGAGGTTACTTTCTATATTTTCCCTGATTATAGTGCTGTGTTTGTCTCTTGTCCTAAATGCCATCCATGCGTGGTGGTTTCTTAACAGATTTACAAGCACTACACTCTTCTCAATTTCACTATGTAATTACAAAAGAATAAATTAATGTTTTTGATAAACAGTACAAGAAAACCGTCACTTCCCTGGCCTTAAATCAGCTTTGTCCTTGGGGCATACCTTCTATCCACCACTATGGTGCTGCATGGTATAGACCATTATTGGCATATGAATGGAAATTTCAAGACAAAAAAAGAGTCAGAACTTTTGTTTTTCGTGAAATTTCTAATGCAGCACTTTTGTTTTCCTGGTTTGCTTTCATCCCAAAATACTTTTAGCCATCAAGAACATGCTAGGTAAATGCACAAGTATTCAAAGTGTCTCGAAGTATGAGAATGGTTGATCAAAACTTGTTTCTTTCCAGACAAAATCTGCTGGTTTGTTGTACTAGTACAAATCAGTTACCTAAATTTGCATTTAGCAATTGTCACTGTTTGGTCCCTGGTGAAGATAACATACATATCCTATTCATCTGAGGAGCTTTTGGACCTTCATATTAAAGTGATTCTGCTGAGAGACACACTGACAAAGAATTAAGAGCAATATGAAAGAACTTTGAAAGCCAACTCTTCCATGAACTCCCCAGAAACTAGGAACTTAGACTAATGGAAAACATACAGCATCCAGAAGCCACAAGCAGGCACAGCCAGCCACTAACAACCTATCAAAATAATTGACTTTGCAGCTCCCACTGCTTACCTCCTTCAAATGTAACTCCTTCATGTTAAATACATCCAAAGCAGATGCTTTTATACAAGGAAGGGAGGCATTAGAAGGAGCCAGGGTGTTATACAGAAATGAACGTTTATAGAATTGGTCTCTTATCTGTTCTCCATTGCCATTTATTGCGTATTACAAAAATGAAAATGAGTCTTCTTCCATGGCATTGTTTCTGTAGTTGAAAGAACGTACACTTACCTCAATATACAACTCAACTTTTCATCTTGTCTAAAAACTACATCTGAAATTACTGTGATTGAAAGTGATGAGATGAGTGTGGGTGGTGGTGGTTTTAGTACAATGCCTAAAAATGCTTAGTACGGTTTGCTGCTTTTGTGAATCTTTTATACAGCAAAAGCAAAATAATATTTGAAAGTGGAAAAATTGAATGATATAGATGGCAAAAATGGGAGAGGAAGTTCCATGCAGGAGTAATATCTCCATCTATTTCTAAAAACAAAAGTACACTGTTTATTTCCCTCAAGCAGCAGGAGCTCATCCTTCCAAGGGCTGAATGGAAAGCACTCTAATACAATATGATAGTTAAGAGTGATGAGAAGTAGCATTTTTTTTTTCAAATTATATACATATATTCCTATAATTTGGTTGCAATTATTTGCATCCACTATATTTCCCATTTTTATACTACCAATAAAATGTCTTGACTGTCCACTGCACCTCTTCAGCCTTTTCTTTAAATATATTACAGCAACATAATGCAATCTTTACTTACATATTTAAGCCCAGCAGCCAATTGAATGAAATGTCTGTTATTTCCTAAGGAATTGAATGTCTGGAATTCTGTTGAACTTTACCTGACTATTTTTCCAGTTTTATGAAGAGAGTGTAATGATATTATTATTTTATCATGACATGAGCTAAAACGTAAAATGTTATCATGTCAACACTTCCATCTTATAAATAATTACATGCATGTTTCTCATATGGGACATTCATCACTCTAGGCAGGTTAAGATCTACCTTAAAGTAGGTTAATCAAAATTGTTCATCTGGTTTTTTATAAGGTTTTTGCAGTAGAGTTAATTACTATAAACTACTTATTTCGCATTTTAAGAAAGGTATTGCATGGTAAATGTGGCTGTTTAAAACCTGGGCCCAACATTTCAGCATTTAAATAAAGCCTAAATTTCAATGAACTTGTTTTCCTAAGAAGTGTTTTCTTTACCATGTTAATTAATTGCAATTTGTAATGTAAAAATATGTACTCTTTCAGCTCAGGATGTTTGATGCAAACAATGATGGAAAGTTGGAGCTTACTGAACTGGCCAGGTATGCCTCCTGTCTCTTTTTCACAACAGATATCATATACCAATTACAGTAAATACACTGATTGTTTGTTTGTTTGGGTTTTTTTTGTCCCCAAAGGCTACTCCCAGTACAGGAAAATTTTCTTATTAAATTTCAGGTATGAATATTCATTTTCTTATGGTTAAACTGATAGTATTACACATAATCAGTGTCATGACTTTATTTTTTTTTTCCTTTTGGGGTTTAGGGTGTCAAAATGTGTGCAAAAGAGTTCAATAAAGCCTTTGAGATGTACGATCAAGTAAGTCTTTAGAAAGCCATTTTATTAATTGATGGGTTTGATGGCACTTATTTTCTGAATTTGTGGAAAACCTCTGAAAAGAAGAATAAATGCCTGGTATTCTCTTTAATGTTATTTTTCAGGATGGCAATGGATATATAGATGAAAATGAACTTGATGCACTACTGAAGGATCTCTGTGAAAAGAACAAAAAGGTAATCCTAGAGGGCCTTTATTCCCCTTAGAGATCAGATTTAATTTGGATTTTAAGGACACTTAAAATCCACCCAATTAAGATAAATATAGAACTTCTATGTCAGAATTCCTGCAGTCAATGCGCAACTAAAAATCTTGGCAGAAGTCATAGCAGTGTAAAGCCTTAACTAAGGGAATTGTGATTACACAGCAACACTGTCAAAAACTTGCTTATGGGATATTAGCAATCTAACATATGCCTGTAACGTGGATCATGTAAATATGTAACGACATTTTCAATGTGTTACTGCTAGAAAAACTGAGAATATCTTATTTTATTTTCCCCTCCTTATTTTCTACCATTGGCAGCAAAGATGTTCATGTTGGTAACTAAACAGGATTATAAAGCATTATCTGTTCTTTAAATAGGAATTAGACATTAACAACCTTGCAACATACAAGAAAAGCATCATGGCCTTGTCTGATGGAGGAAAGCTTTACCGAGCAGAACTGGCTCTCATTCTCTGTGCTGAGGAAAATTAAAACTCTTCTCTCATGTCCACTTAACTAGTGATGTATCCTATCTACACAATAACTGTGCACTATAAGGGAGTAGGCTGTATTTTTAAACTGCATATAGAAAATTAGCCAGGATGTGTGGCACATTCCTTTAAGTTTGTTTCTATACTGTTTGTAATGTACAGTTTTTGTAACAATAAGATTGATAAAGAGAATGTCTATGTTTGGGCCGGTCTGTATATTCAAAAGAAACTAAAACATATTGGGATTGGATTTTTTTTTCTTTTTCTTTTCTTTGGCTTTTTTTTCTTTTTTTTTTTCTTTTTTTTGCTTTCATGTACATGCCTGAAAAAGAGTTACATATGCCCATGTTGTTGTGGTCATCATATCCTTTGACACTTGCAACATTTTTCCCTGTTGGTCTATATAACAAAGAAATCTAGAAAACTCTCTCCCACTTACAACTATATGTGTTTGGGGTTCTTTGGGTTGCCTTTTTTTTTTTTTAATGTATGATACAAATTCAGAAGAAATACCACTTAGGTTTGAAATAGGATAAATAAGTTGGCATGTCTATAACCCAAAAGTTACCAAGGTACCAAGAAATATTCCCAGTTGTCAAACCACCCACTTACTGGTCTGTGCTCTGCAGGTTTTCAACTACTCTTCTCATTATGAACTCTTAAGTCTATAGAAGAAGTATTTATCTGGGACAGATCTCCATGCAGTAGTTGACAAAAATGTCCTGTTCTCAATCTTGCTGTTTAACTTTACTGAATTTAAACATAGGCACTTCAGGAACAAATGCCTTTAATCCGTCTTGGAATCCTGGCTAAATGACAGATAGCATAGTTAATACACAGATTAACATATGATATTATAAGTGTACCTTTCATGACTATTGCTGTGTCAGAGAATATGACAATCCATTTTCTAAACTATTTTCACATTTTGCAGGTTATATTATTCTAGTAAATTGCTGTTTTTACATCATATTCTGTGTAATCTATAATTAAATTTAATATCCTAAGACTATTGTTGTCTAGTTTGTCTATCTCCTGGATTTTTTTTTCTGTACCATGTAAAGGACAAAGCAATTATTTTGAAAAATTGTGCCTCCTTGGATCTTACACTGAGTTATTAATCTGTAATAGTACTAATAAAGTTTAACACTAAAATAAACAAGAGACGTAGTAAAGATTTTATAACAGTGTAGTAATTCAGTTTACCAGTGCTCTGCTTTGCATTAAGCTAGAGAGATATTTTTTAAAACGCGAGGTATAATATGGAACGAGCTCTTTTTTCTTCCTTTATTTTATTTTATGTTTTGGCTTGGCTCTTTTACTTTACGCCATTTTTGTACCATTTGTACCAGCACAACTCCAGGAACATCCTGGCCAACGCTCTCAGTATATACTGGTGTAGGAAGGAAACGGGGCTGTGTCTTAAAGTCATTAAATCTATGTTGCCTCCATACACAGAAAACTGTTTCAGAAGCAGGTTAGAAGATTAGCTTTATATAACTTCTCAAATGCATCTCTTACTTAACATGCAGAAGGAAATGTGTTTTATTTGAAACGTATCTCAAGCAATGAGGCTGAGATCCTTCAAGATTATTTTGGCACTGAAATTCCCCTGACATTAATCCATGACCTCAGGTGAACTCAGGCAACTAAATGCCATTTCAGGAACACCCTTTGGGTCCCAGGCTCCCAGCCTTGGACTTGGAACATTATGGAGTGCAGGATGGGGCCTTACTGAAGAAAGGCACAAAAACTGAAGTGAGATTAATTTAGCTTATTCTCATGGCTTTACTCCCACTCCACACAGTGACTTAACCTCTCACCTGCTTGTTTGCTCTATGCAATGTGATATACAATTGTGTATGTAAAGTGAAGGAATAGTGAATAGATTATCTGCCTATCAGTACAATAAATGATTGATATTGTTCATCCTGTGCAGCTGAAACCCTGGATTTTGCCTTATTTTAACAGTGCAAATGCTAAAAAAATATTGTATGCAAAATATGATGTAACATGACTGTTTGCTAAAATCACTACAGTGGAAGATAAGGTGTTTAAAATGCTTTGACAAAAAAGTCATCACAGAAACTGCGATCTGTCTTCCTGAGCATGGGCAAAGTTACCTGTCAAAGGCTTGTTCTGAAGTCCCCCTGCTTCTATCACTGCTGGCAATTTTCTCCCTCCATACAACAGTTCTCAGCTCCCGGCAGAGCAAATGTTTCTTCGAGTATCTTCTCATGAATAAAACTTGGATTAAAAGACAATGATTTGATAACATTGTTCTAACAAAGATGTTTATTATATCAATGAAAAGCTAAATTTATAGTAAGTCAAAGCTGATGTAAAATCTCCAGGCTTTCAAATCCTTACAATGCTCCTATACAGAGCTCTTTCAGCTCTCAGGGTTGGGGTTGAAAAAGGTTTAGGTCAATAAGAGGGGTGATGATAAGAAAGACTGCAAGCTTTTTCTTCTGGCAGTATTCAGTAAAATAGATTTTCTAATCATTTTACAGTAGAAGGCAGCAAAAGTTTCCTATTTCTCAAATAAAACTAAGATCCAGTAACTATTTGGCCCTTTTAAACAGCTTTGACATTATAAATGCAGCACCTGCTAATGTAAACCTTAACAGTGTCCAGACATCCCATTAGTGCACCTCAGGGTGTCTCACCTGATTGCAAGTCATCAGCCACTGAAGTTTTTATATAAATCACTGCCTATTATAAGAAGAGCAGAAGTTTCACTAATGGTTTTACCAAGAGCAAACACGGGCTTTGAAGCAAGCAATTTACTTTTCATTTCACATTTCTATACTGAACAGATCATGTTCACAGCATCACTGCAGTGGTCTAATCACCATAGATTGCAAATTAGTAAATCATGCACCTTTACAAAGATTACCCTGGCAAATTTCAGAAAGTCCTCAGCAGCATATGTGGACATGTTGAGTAGAGATCAGACCCCTAAGAGCCAGCAGCACTTCTGCATAAAATGAACCTCATTTCAAAAATACAAATACACTGCTGATAGAACTTCACATTCAATAAAAGCATTTATTCCATTAGACAACGTTAGCTTTTTCTGATTAATTTCCATTTGTTATCTTGTGCATTCGTATTAAGCCCTAATCACAATCATTGGATGTAGTCACTGGTAGTTGAGGCATACCAAAATCCACACCTACACGCTGGGTCAAGAAGAAGGCACAGAATCCATACTTATAATCCACACCTAAATATACATGGCCTTCTCTCCTGTATTGCTGAGCATTTCCAAACTCCTCTGAGATTAACTGAATTATTCTGCACCAATTAAAAGCAGGCAAAGCACTGAAATCCCAAAGATCATTTTGTTTAAATGTACATTAACTTCATTAACTTATCTCAAGAAAGACTGGGATTTTTACCTAGGCTGGAATGGAATTTCAAATTCACCACTACAACACAAAATTGCTCCACGGATAAAGTTAGAAACGTCCTTTCACTTCACTGACTTTACTTTTGTGTTAACAGCACGCAAAAAACAAACAGAATATTCTGTTATCAGAAGGGACCCTCAGGGATCACAGAGTTCCCATTCTTGGCTCACAAAGAACCACCTAAAATTCAAACCCTGTGCCTGAAACCCTGGCACTCGGGGCCGTGCCCACTGCCCTGGGCATCCTGCTCCATGCCCACCGCCCTCTGGTGCAGACCCTGTCCCTTACCCCCACCCACCCCTCCCCTGACACAGCTCCATGCCATTCCCTCAGGCCCTGTCACTGTGAGGAGCTGCAGCCGCCATCAGGCCTCCCCTCTGCTCCTCTGCTCTGGGCTGTAGAGGTTTTCATTATTAACCACAAATGATTTTCACAAACAGTTAATAAACCTCTACAGTAATACAGTGCCACTTTTAGAGGAATGAATTAATATAAGTAACTATAACAGAGGTTCTATGACAGTAGATCATCAACTGAAATAACAAGGGGAATTTCAAGGTTTAATCTATCAGCTGAGACATACTTCTCTGCTGAAAACAGACAATGCTTAATCTTTTGCTATGACATCTCTGAGCTCATGGGTGTAGTAACACCTCTGACAGACATATCACACAAAAGTCACTTGAAAAAAGGTACTTGGATTCCAGAAGCGTTTTTCTTGTAATCCAGGAAAATTAAACAGACTCAGCAACCCCACTGACTCTTTCTGTGATCTCCAACATACACATCTCATTTTCTGACCGATTCTTCTACTTTATTGTCTGTTCAGCTTCATCTCCATACAATTGTTAAGCAGCACAGTGCTACCTTTTTCCTATTTCCCTTTATCACTTGGTTCAATCTGAAGCACGGTCAGGAATGCAACAGTCCCAGGGAAAATAATTCAGCACATGACAGTGTGGAGAATCACAAATTGCTTTAGATTGGAAGGGACCTTTAAGATCATCTAGCTGCAACCCCCTGCTATAGGCCACACTGCCTGCATTAGGTGGTTGCTATAACGCTACTTTCTGTCATTCTCCTGAGGCTTATATTATATACCACATCTTGCTACCTTAGTAACAAGCAATTAAATTGTATTTAGGCATAACACACACTTGAACATAAAATCTTTAGAGTTCCTCCTTTAAGGAAGGAAACACATTCAAGACTGACTATTCTATACTCTTTCAGAAGTAGAAGGATAGATTGGTTCGTTTTTTCACTTCACTAAGTCCAAAAATTAGGAATAACATGCAATTCTAAAACAGCATATGTTGCCTTCAAAACCTGCATCATCACCTTGCATTCATCTTGCAGACACAACTTTCAGAATCTAAAAGCAGCAAAATTGCATAGATTGAAACAAATGTCATTGGTACAGGCAAGATAAACCCTGTTCTTACTATAGACTGTCTAAAAAATGTTTTCTGCTTCTGTCACTAAATAACATACACTTTAAATATGTTTCCCACAATTAATTACTTAGCTAGACAGCAGTTACTCTTGAAGCAATTGATCTTGAAGTTACTTTTGAATCTTGAATCTTGAAGTTACTCTTGAAGCAATGCCTGTGCCTGCAAGTCAATAAAAGTTCTCAAATGTTATCTTAAGTGTTATCACATAAATAACTAATATTTATTTACAAGACAGGTTTTAATAGGCTTCCCTTTAGTGGTCTGATCTTATGAGGTAAAACAACAACAACAAACTATCCCTAAAAGACATACACCTGTAACTTCACATGCACAGGAAAGAGCTTCAGTGCTTGAAAGGTTTGCAAGCCCTAGAAGCAATGGCCTGAAACTGATAAGCACAGCAATGAAAGAAATCTTTTAAAAACTACTTTTTTTTTTTTTTTAATAAATAATTTGTAAGTCATGCAAATACGTGGTAACGCTGGAGACTGAAGATCTAGTCACCCTGAAGCTTGGTCCAGTACTTCAACCAGGCATTAACTCTTCTACAGTGAGGTCTGTACTTAATTGTGGATGCAAGAAAGCAAGGGGAATTTATTTTCTTGACAGCCCGTCTATACAGGATAATATAGAAAAGTATCACAAAGAAATACCGGATTACCCCACAGCTCACAAATATGTATTTGAGACCCTGAAGCCCGCTATGACAAAAAACTTTTTATTTTTTTTATTTTCTGTAGCAGAGAATATTTGGTCACCCATAGGATCACCATTCTCAGGATAAAGTTGGCATGTGGAAACTATCATTATTACACTAATCTCATTTCATACAGTCCACTGTTTCAGCAGAGCACATATTAGCTTGCTTCATCTTTGTTTTAAGGCAACCAAATGATCTTAGAGTCAGATGTCAACATATATTAGTATGGCCTGAAGCATACATAAAGCAACAAGACAGCTGTCAGCACTTGAAAGAAGACATTTTTTAATTTCTTCTATATTCTGGATTCTTACGTCACTACACAAGTTTCAAAACATGTATGGCTCTATGTCCATATTTTTTATGTGTGGGTGGTGAAATTAAAGAGAATTTTAAAAAGGCTTGGCTTTCAGGCTGGAAAGGTCAGAGCCTGTTAATTTATTTGAAGAATTCCATGCATTATTTAAAGCAGAGCAGGAGAGTGATTACACAAGGCAACCCTCTGAATCTAGAAAATATGCTATTTATTTTTTTTAATCACTTGCTTGTAAGTACTTTGACCCATATTGTTTGCAATGGACTGACTAGAGTCAGAACTAATGCAGTCTATAATAGATTCTCTAGTACTTCTCTCTAAATTCAAATGCAACACAGGGACTCCCCTCACCTCAAACACATTACTAGCAAATCATTTTTACTTTTTCCAAGAACATTAATCATACTTACGAAAGAGCTAGTTAAGAACACATTACTACTACTTAAATGCCATTTCTGAAGTTCAGCATAACAGACTGAAAATGTCATCAGAAAGCTGAGACAAAGACAGATAAGGTATTTGAAAATATAAATGAAATTTAAATTAATTTAAAAATAAAATAAAAATAAAAATTAAAATTTTAATTGCAGCATTTAAGTAACCGTATGCTTACACAAAATGTAACTCCTACATAGCATTGCTAATGACTTGAAGTTTTGTTATTCATAAATTTAAGGCTTATTTCCACAGTGCAAACATTAGGACTTAATGATTTAGTTTCTCTTCAGATTAACAAATAGTGGTCCATTTAGTTGGATGAGACATCAGATATTCCCAGAAGGGATCTCTCTCCCTTAAGGCTGTTGAAATCAGTTTCCAGAGGGTATAAGCTCAATTCTGTTTTCTACTGTTTTCTCTGCAATTGACTGGATCTCCAGCAATACCTACCAGCTGGTGAGCTTCTTTGCCACCTAGCTCCACATTACTGGCCCCAAAATCCCAATGGCAAAGCATCCAGGTGACAATGTTCTTATGTGCATGTTGTGCATAGTCTTGAATCTCACCCATTTTTAGAGGTCAGATAGTAGTGGTGGTCATATTGTCTTACAGAACTCCAGAAAGCAGTTTTCCATCTTCAATACTTCCCCACAATACAGCAAAATGCATCAGTGAATAAGGTGTATTCTCACTTTCTGGTAATCTGTTGTATGGCAGGGCCTCTTTCATGTGTGCTCCCTCTTCCCCCGATGAGATTTCAGTGTTTTCACCTTCAGGCCAGACCACAATGACTTCCAAGATTCCTGGGCAACTGGTGCTCCCCATCCAAGCCCACAGTGTAATCAACACAATCAATCCACTTACTCCAAATAGGATGGTGTGCAGAGGGGACCTTCCCTTTAAACATCCAATTTAGCAGTGGTAGCGGAGGTGCTAAATATAAGTTGTGCTTCAGTACCAATCACATCCAAAACGTGAACTAAGTATGCTGCAATTAGCTCCTTTTCAGTTGGAGCGTAGCACGCTTCAGACCCATTACATCCTCAACTCTAAAACTCATGGAGCTGAACTCAGGTCCTCCCTGAAGATTGTTGCCAAAGGCATTAAGTGACGCCCTTCTCCCAAGCTGCAGTGTAGAGAATGTTTTTTTACATCACATCCCATTCAGACTGGTCCCAGGGCTACTGCATGGGCTACGTCCCACTAAATTTGTTCAAAAGGCTGTTGCTCAGGGCCCCACAAATGTAGATGGATTTTACCCCATCATGACCCAATGGCATCAGGGTGAACTACACACCAGTGTTTACCAGAACCTCCTAATTCTGTGGTTCTGATGTGCCAGGCCAACAAATCCACACAGACCAATGCACTGGATTGTCCCTCTCCTCCCACTGGCTGGAGGCAGGGCCCCTCTAATTTTTGTACCCATCATTTATTCAAAATCTTGTTCAAACTGTAATTAAGAGATATTTGCATAGACCCGAGAAGCCCCAAAACCCTGCAATATTTAAAAACATAACAGTAGATTATGGTACAGTTATGTAAGAAAATAACCAACTAATACCATAACGTTTTATTTCGTCTTTCTTAGTTTCACTTTTTTATTTAAACTTCTTTAAATTTAATTAAAACGTTGTTCACTATTTATAAGAATAGGCTGCAGATGAAAAAAGACACGTTATATTCCAAATATGAAAACTTCAAAATATTTTACTGGAATCAACACCATTTTGAAGGCCCCTTTCTCATTTGGTTATTTCTAAATATTCATGAATTAGTAGTGGTTTATTTCCAGAAGTCAACATCATAGGGTTAGGCACTTTAAGAGCCTTTTGTTTTCCTAATCATTGCTTCCATCACATCCCACTGCTCTTTGGTAACCTGAAAAAGAAAACAGCGTTTTATTGGAATTTCATACAACAATTACACATCCAAGTACTTGAACGGAAAATAGCAGGCAAGAAGTTTAGTACCTTTTTCAAATCATTGAATTCTCCTGCCATAGAAACATACTCTCCACCATCCATTCTAATAACCTAGAGGAAGCATAAGCAGTATATTTAACAGCAGTTTTCTTCTGTAGCATTCCCTTGCCTGATCTGAATCACTTACAGTTCAGAGCAATAAAATACACAATCAAAATGATGTAATTAAATCTTTTCAATAACAAGTTTTTTTGAAGGTGCTTAAGAAGGTTAATTATTAACAGATTAATAATGATTTCAAGTTTCAAAGTGATTGATTTAATTTCTGAAATTCTATAACGTAACTAAAAAATTAAAAACCACATCAGACCATCAGTAGGTTGACTGTATAAACAGAATCAACTGTAACTCACTGCTCCATTAACCCAGCTTGCATAGTCACTGCAAAGATAGGCAGCAAGATTTGCAATTTCTTCTACAGTTCCCAGACGGCCACAGGGAATCCTCTCAATCATCAACTTCTCAAATGTGCCAGTTGGGTCAAGGCGGCTAAAAGCACCCTGAGAATTAAGAGAAACACATGGAAAAGAAATGTTTTAACTACGACAGAAATAAAAATCATGGAGTGATTTACGCTTAATACCAAAGTTAACATTTGTGAACAAACAGCCTACGCCATTTTTGTCAGTAGGATTAAAAAAAAAGTAGGAAAGAAAAAACATAACTTACTGCAGTTGCACTAATATTCATCTACGGTGGATGGCAAGCTGGAATTTAACACTTGTTTGGGATAGTCACCCAAACAAGAGAGGTTTATTTTCCCAAAACACCCTTAACATACAATTGCTGCGTAAAAGGGAGAGAAAGACCAGCAAAGTTATGGAAACAAATAATACACAAATTGTTGCAATGTCTAGAGAATTAAACTAAGTTGCTCTAAGTCTGTACTATCTGAATACCCTACTATTGCATGGGAAACTGATGGTTGTTTTTTTTTTTCCTCATGCTCTTGCCACCTCCTCCACAAAGAAACAATTCCTCAAGCAGAATCAATAACATTTAACAGCTGCAGTAACTTGAGATACTGTATTACTTGAATTACAGTAATATTACAGTATTACAGCTCTACTTGCTCCATTTAAGCCTTCAGTGGCCATGTTTTTAAATAGCAGTTTATAACCTTAGTAGTATTGCTCTTATATGCTTTCTCCTTTTCCTACTGTGATTTCCAGCAGTGTTTTCTAAAGACACAAGAGTAACCCATAAGGCAGAAAGTCTTGATTTCGTGACACGCCTTCTTAAGTAAGGCCTGTTCACAGTTTCACACTTTCATAGGAATTTTAACTTGGACCTAGTATGACAAATGTAATGCTTTATAAAAAAAAAAAAAAAAGAAACAGATTCTCAAGTGGGAGATATGCTCTTAGTTCAAATCAGAAACATTAACAGGAAGTAGCCATATTGACATTTAAAGTAGTTAACTTGCAAAAAATGCTGAGAACCTATAAAACAAAATCATCCTGCCAGATGATACAGCAGATATTAAAAGTTTATACAGATTCAAAAAGGAATAGGACAAAGGAATAGCACTAAAGAAATCCATCAAGATAACTACAGTATGAAGAGTTGTATGTATCAAACTCTTTGTGCCACAGACTACCAGAGGCTGAAAACAAAAAATACACAACATTACATGGCTTTCTTACATCCTTGCCTACAAATCAACTGGGTACAAGGCCTGGAGAACTTTCAGTCCAATCCTGGCAGTACTATAGGGCCTGGAAGGGATCTCTAGAGGTCATCTAATCCAACCCCTCTGTCAACGCAGCTCCCTAGACCAGGTTGCACAGGTAAGACCAGGTTGCACAGGTTGTTTTATCATTTTAACAAGCTTGCTGATACTGTCATATATCTATCCTTACAGTCAAAAAAAACCTAAAACTGAGCTGTCTGGAATAGCATGTAAAACTGACAAAACAGAGAAGAACCAACCTTGCACACTCGCCCCCCAAACAACAGTAAAAGTCAAGACACTATCCAGGTAGTTGTAATACCATTATTAGTAGTTAATGCTCATAACTTAATATTTGGACTCTATGTGAAAGGAATTCTTCTCTCTTGTCTTGCAGCACTCGTCCTTTTTTCTTCCTGATCCAGTTGGTCTGGATTACTTCCTTCATACCCTCCAGTCCTCCTTTTCATTCATACCAAAGCTTCACATTTCCTTGCTGCCTTATTTTTTCCTCTTTCTAGTTTTGTGATTTTCAACAAAACTAGTGAGTTTCTGTTCTCATAGACCTAAAAAAGACTCTGAAATTTTGGAATTGAGATGCTTTCTTTAAAAGAATTAGGAGTTCAAATAGCAATAGGCACTTGTACTCATCAAGAACTCGCTTCACTTGAGAAATAACAGCCTCAAATCCATTTGAAAGAAAATACATTAAAATATTTTGGCATGTAATTCTTTGAAACACTCAAAGAAGGTTTATTTTATATTAGTGTAGTAGTATTCCATTTTATCAGCTAATTATTGAGCAAGTTATTTATCAGTATTCCAGCCTTGGACTTCCAAAGAAATTATACTCTAATTTTGTGGTTACAGAAAATATTAGACTGTCTTAAGTATAAGCCTGTACTACAAAGCATATTCAAGGCTGCATTTCATTTTATGCTATGTACCTTTGTTTTTATTGGACCTGGTTGAATCACATTGAATCTCATGCCATATTTACCCCACTCGGCCGCAAGAGACCTAAAAACGCATTAAAAAGTGCATCAATATTTTAAACACATTATTTTTATAATACTATTTAAAAATAAATAAATAAGTGAATCTTATGCACAAATTCAAAAATTCGAGTCCTGAAACGGGCATTTCTGCTTAAGGGATTCTGGTGTTTCTGTTAACAACAATATTGCAGAAGTAACAAAACAAAAATCACATTCATAAACACAAGAATGCTGATTTAATAGATGTAATTTAACTTTCTTGTATTAGCTCTAACACTTCTGGTTCCAGGAGAAGCTTTTCCAGCTCATAAACCCAGAGGAAAACAAATACATCCTTAGTCATAGTTTTGTTTCAAAGTGAAATAACAAGCTTAACAGGCTCACTATAGTCCAGCTTAGTGCCACAGTCCATGACAGAAAGGGGGAAAATTGGGAGCCATGAACGACAGCTCTCCCAACTCAAAGAAGGGAAAAGTTACATAAGAGCCAACTGTAAGAGAGACAAATTGAACAACTAGCAGAGAGTGGGCCAAGGGGGTGAGAGAGAAAAACACAGTGGGAACACTACTCATACAGCAGCAACTGACATAAGATGTTTTAAAACTATAACTTATTCCCAAATGCATCAGATGTTTTCCAGAGCCTTTGTAAATGGCATCTGTCTGATTTTGTTCCACTCAAAAGTAACCGAAGGGAAAAAACAAAATACTCCTGACAATTACATTTGCTTCTAGAAATATGTGCACTCACACTTTCACTCTGTTGTCATGATAAAAATTATCACATTAATAGCACTTAGCACTTCATTCTGGAAGAAGCTGTCACCATATTATTTTGTTGCAAGGATGCTAGACGCTGGAAGGCTCTCTGACCACATAATGGCATGAAATGACTGCATTAACTGTACCAACTAGCTCCTTTTTATATCTACCCTACCACAGCAATGTGAAAAGCAACTTTTTGTTTATTACTCACTTGCTCATTGCTTCTACACCAGCTTTGGCAGAGGCACTCGGCAACACAAATCCTGAACCACTCTCTGCATAAATGGTTGTAATACAAAGGAATGCAGCTCCTGGAAGTTACAAAAAATATTAATAACCAAAAAACAACACGCACAAAGTTGAAACTTTGAAGTTGCTTTTCATTTTTTTCCAGTGGTATAGAAGTCTGCAGTTTAATTGTTGGGGATGACATCTGCTCCAAGTTGGAAAAAGATTTTTAAAAGAACTATTCTTTTTTTCCCCCCTTCAGTTTTCCCAATTCTGTAAACATTGGAGTTGTTCAACACAAGTGAAAACAGGCGCTGATTAGGTCATTCAAGTATAACTTCAGGCTTCCACCAATAATGAGCCCAAGTTAAACAGAGCTGTATTGAATGAACCTAACAGGGATGCAAAAATGATAATACTACAGCTCAAAAGTCTGAAGTACACTTCAGTTTATACATACATTTTATTTCTAAACTTTATACTCATACAAATGAAAATATGTAACCAATTGAGTCCACTCACTTTGTGGGTCAGAGTGCATAAATAATACACTAACAGATTACAGACCTCTTTTCCACACCACTGCAAACTTAGTTGAAATGCAGAGCTCTTCTATTATTTATTAAAGCACATTTAATACAGGTCACCTTGCAGTCCTAATGTATATGCCAATATTCTTATAACTGTCAAATGTATGGCATCTTAATAGACAGTTCCAAATTATCTGCACTGGGTAGAATTTCTGTCACTTCAGAAATTAAGGTTTCTGCCCAAATGAAATAAAACCAAACATGGAAAAAGAAAATGAAAGTAGAGGACAAAATGAAATAGATACACACCCAATTTACTTGCAAAAACATATCTTAACAAACAAACAAACAAACAAACAAACTTTGTACAAAGGATTCTCACACACAGAATCCCCTAGAAAGAAAGAAAGCAAGAAGCAGAAAGAGAAATTCCTGGATTCTATGAGCTTAGCAGGGATATGAAGAGAAACAGCACAAAGATGAATGACTACTGGATCTTGCAGAATGGAAGTAGAAAAAGTAGCTTTAAGAGCAGAAGAGACAAAGACATTTTTAAAGCCATATGTTACATTACTACAAGAAGACACTGCATGCATCCCATTAGACCACAGAACAAACTACCAATGAATCTGCTAGAATTATACAGTACAGCTGGGGATGAAGTTTTAACTAAGAATGAACTACCTCATCAACTGATGGAAATTAATACAGACTTGTAAAAATACATGTACTACATTAAGTTTATTTTGTTACCATTAATACAGTACAAACTTTATGGTAAGTACAAAGTACTGAGTACATTCTGAGTTTTTACTCTGGAGTTAGAAGAACTAGTGCAAATTAAAATTAATTAGTACAAATAAAAATAGAGTGGTTGTACCCAGAAAATATCAACTGTGGGGCCAAATGAAAAATCATAACATACCTTACCACTTGAAATGCTATTTGATGATATCATATTAGATGATCTTTAAGGTCTCTTTCAACCCAAGCCATTCTATGATTACATGACAGCAACAGAAAAATTGCCTCAAAGGCAATATGCTCTAATACTACTAGCCCAATACTACAGTTGTAAATTTTAATTATTTATTTATACACAGGTCTAGAGGAAAATTGTTAAGCAATACTCCTTGTTAATTTAAATAAATGCCACATATTCAGTTTCTTAACAAAACCAACAGAGATACAGAAGACCCAGGAGAAATAACTTACACTTTAAACAAAGTTTAAACTGTAAACAGTTTCTTCAGCTTTACAAATATTTTACAATTACTGTAAACTCTCCAAACAGATTTTCAAATGCAACCTTACAGATTCTGGGTCCAACCTTAAGAGCTAACCAGTCCAGCTATTTGATTTTTAAGACTGGCTTTTTAATACTCACAAAACTGGCTATTATGCTTAGTCATTGTAACAGAAGGAAAGCAAGTAACTACAAGGCTTGTTTGCTACATACTGTATATTTAAGATACCTTTTTGTACTTTAATGAGCTCCTTTCCAATTTCCAAGGTTACAAAGGCAGTACCATTAAGCACAATATCGGTTATAGTTTTCCATGCATTAGCAGAAAGTCGTTCAGAAGGGGAAATGAAGTTTCCTGCTGCATTGTTTATCACAATCTGAAACACAAAGTGTTAATTAAAACCAATTCTTCCTGAGAGAAAAGTGGAAAATTTACAAGGAATTTCTTAGTGAACCCAGGCAGAAAGTTAAAAAAAATAAAAAAAAAAAAAAAGCCTTATCAAATCAGGTACAGTGCTAAAAGAGAAAATAACCCATCAGAACTTTTAACAGCAGCACAGATGTGCAAAAGAAATTCAGCTGTAGCTTCGAACTTCTCTAGATTACCATTCCAGTACTGAGGAGCTAAAATCATAGAGGACGACACAAGTACTTTCCATAATATCTCAACTGTCCTAACAGGAAAGTTCATCCAACTTCTGAAGCTATATACTATATTTCACATAACAAATGCAGGAGAATATAAGTGAAAGTTCAGCTAATCTCATAACAAGAAGTCTGGACTGCTGCATAACTAGCAGTCTATTTGAAGTCACAACGTAAACACTAATATTTAGTTAACTACAAACAAATGGCTATATATATAGTTAAAATCAGATGTATATCCATCATTGTTGCCTTTCTAAAACAATAATTAGACAGAAGATAGTTTTAATACATCAATTCATTAGCTGTTAAAGTTAGCAAGTGAGATATCCAAACACTTTAAGACACTGAGGAGGTTACCTGAACCTCTACGTAAGTACAGAGTTGATTAAAGTAGCAATAATAAAACTAGAGAGCCACGGACCGCATGACAATCTCTGAGGTATGTAAATACACGATAGCCAAAACAATCCACACAGCAAAAGAATGACTGCTTTCTAACAGAAAGTAACACCCTCAAAGACCAAATGGATAAAACAAAGAAGGAATACCATGGCATTCACTTCAAACTTTGAGATTGCACCTCAGAGGCACAGAGGCCAAGATACCCAGACTTACAGTGTTCAGACATGCTCCTTTTGACATTCAGTAAAAAGCAGACAAAAAGAACTGAATATTCATTTCATACTGTACTCCCTCTTAAGTGTCAAAGAATAAGAAAAGAAAACAACAACAACAAGCCCAAAAACAAAATATCACAGTAATGAGACAGGAAATGGGCAATATTTGTTCCAAAAATTACTGGTGAAAAAGTGTAACACAGAGAAAGAAGTCTCTTCCCTCTCCAAACAGTTAAAACCTGTAGATAACGAATCGTGCTTAGCCCCAAAACTGTATGCAGTAACTTCTACCCAAAACTATCTCCAATTTATTTTATAGCAATGCTGAGGCTCGCAAGTGTAAGAAATGCTTTCTCTACTTCTTATTCAGAACATTCTGAACTAATTAGGTTCTCCTCCGTACATATACAAAGCTATGGTGAATGCAGTGTTTGTAATGCATAGATAGTTTTAGATCTACAGTGACCAGTTCTAAATTTCACTGAATATCTTTAACAAAGATGTTAACACCTTGTTCACACTTTCTAATCAGCTAGTCAAGAGCTGAGCTGCTCTCACCATGACATCAGGATTTATAGCTTATCACTGCCTAGACCCCACCAGACAATCCTTCTCAAAGTAGCAGCTTGATTTGTGCCCAAATATAAAAATATGCTTAGCTTGACTGACGACTTTGTTTCAGAAAAGGTTAGTTCTCAAGTTGTAATCTTATTAGTACATTTTAACAAGCCAAGCAATGACTGAAGAGAATGTTTATAACTATTTCTGTTTCTCATTACAGACATTCTATTAATAATTACACCAGGTATAACTAGGTACTGGCAAAGGTGAGTTATCTCTTCAGGAGGATTTTAGGGCAACGTTCTGTCCATTTAACTCAAAGAATCCCATCTAAACTACCTCATTGCTTATACTGTTCATCCTTAGAACAGCATCTATGAATTTCAAAGAATATGAGATTTGAACATCCAGTCCAAGAGTGAATGTTAGTCATCCTGAAGTTCTGCAATTTTCCACCTAGTGTCTCCTTAGATTACATGAACTTTCTATGACAGTCATTTCCTTCATACCTACTCAGAGCATTTTCAAAGACAGAAGTCCTTTACTTTCTCTATAAAACTTACATTAGGATGTCCTGCCACTTGAATTAATTCAGCAACGGCATTCTTAACAGAAACTGGATCTCTCACATCACACTGGATGGCGTGGACCTAAATAACAATGGAAAGGTAGCTTTAAGACTTCAAAAGTATATCACACAAATTAAATAATCACACAACCATTTAATGTGTAATTAAAATTCACAATTCTATAAAATTTACCTTATTCCCTGTTTTAGAAGAAATTTCTTCTGCCGTTCCTTTCAAAACATCAAGATTTCTAGAAATAATCATATATCAGTTAATTTCAATTAAATGCAATTACAATTCAGAAAGTAAAAGTTCATGAATCCTTTCTGAGCAGGTATGAGCTATGTTTTAAAATGTGATGCATGAGCATTCGTGCATATTGCTAATTTTCATGAAAATAGCTCCAAAATGAAAATGTTTAGTTACTAACTTTCTGAAAGTTAAATAAATCTAAGTATCTCCTGTCTATTAGTACTTAAAAGCACCTCTGAGGTGACTATGGAAAGTGAATAATCTTAAACTAACCAAATGTGGTAAGTTAGCTAAACAGTTTTCTTTCTGAATACATACATAATAATAAACCCATCTTTGCTCTTCTAATAATTTAGAAGGACCAGATTTCAAAATTAATATATTAACTGCTATGCAGAAGAACGTCAGAACTAATTCTGTTTCAGAATGAAACTTCTTTTCTTGTCTTCACTATACCACTAGGAGAACTGTATAAAGATTACCTTTGTTAAGTACGAAGAGGAATATTTCAATTCTTTATTCTATTTAAATCTGTATAAAGAACACCATCATTAATACAGAAGTGTTCAATAACATCAATTTTATGCTCTCTTTTATGCTTTAATGGAATTTATGTCTAATATTCTGGGTTGTTCATTTTTCTGCCCCAACACACAAGATTTTTCAAAGCCTTCTCATCAGGCCTTTGGTATTTCCTATACTACGCTATAATCTGAACTAAATCAGAATAAATAATATGAACTTAACCAGCTTGTGAAGAAAAGAAACCAGATCCACTCAGCACTCAACACTAAAAGCTCCAAAACATGTTAATATTTACCGGCTTGCTATAACACACGTGGCACCCAAACCGGACAAAGCTGTTGTCATGCCTTTGCCAAGCCCAGTACCTCCGCCAGTTACAAATGCCACTTTCCCTTGGAAGGAATTTGGTGGCAACATCACTTTTTGAAGAGGTGAAAAGAAAGCAGCTTGTGGAGCCTTGCTCTCTTGTAGCAACACATTTGGTCCATGACTGAAGAACTGGAAGAAAGAATGAGAAAAAAAAATAAACAATTTTCATTTGAAGGACTGTTACTAAAGATTAGATTTGCTTGTGAGACTAACAACCTTACAGCTATCTTCATGGTACATAGACTGAATATAAAAACAATTAGCTTGCATTTATGTTAAAGTCACTTAAAGCACACTGTGGCGTAAAACAAATACTAAACTAGTAAAGTAACTAAGCTACTTTTAGACATTCCATTCCAACTACAAAAATACTGAGAACATATTTTAAACACAGTTCTTTCAAACGTTAGATATTCTTATGGCTGCTTTTTGCTCGTGGCATGTGGAAATACCCTACCAGCTAATTACTAAATTGAACAGGATTTGAGTTTCACAATCATATAAATGGCATTCAGTATGTATAGCAAATTAGTCCTAGATTAACTAGCTCATTTTTGCAAGCAGATGTGTGGTTGGTACTTAGTAAAAACAAAACAGACAAGAACAACAAAAAAAGCATCACTAGAGAAGAAAATTCAGTTGATAAAAAAAGAAAATTCGTAGTTGCTGATACATGTTTTAAGAAAACAGTACTCCTTACAGCTGTATAATACTGGTGTATGCAATAAGTTACACAAATATGGCATATGTAATTAGTAACCTGCAGCATCAAAAAGACAAATAGTTAAGAGAGCATTTCTGTCACACTGAGGGACATCGCTCCGGACAGCACCATTACACAAACAGCTCAGAAAATCCCAAATTATTTGGAATACAAAAGTTATGTCAGTCTGGAACTTAAAACATTTCTAAGTACAAGTGCAGACTACTTCTGAAGTACGAGGAATTGAAAGAAGCTGTATTTATCTTCTCTAATACTAACTTGTAATTGAATCTGTAATGTGTCCTTTTGACTGAAGAAGCTTCTAGTGTAATTTTAGGAAGACTTTGTGATTACTTTTATATGGCACTGATAAACATAACGCCGTTATGACAGCAGGAACCGTGCTGAAGGAGAAAAGGCTACTTTAAAAGAGTACAAATTTCACAAGTCATTAATTGTTCTACGTACAGACTTCCATTCCCCACACTGAACTAACAGGTGACACTTAACAACAGCGGAACAGTCCATCAGCTCCAGGCAGACACTACAAGCCGAGCTGCCGCTGTGACAAGAAACGACCTCGGCGTGAGGCTTCCCAAGACGGCACGCCCCACGCAGCGGCCATGCCTCCGCTCCGACCTTTCACCCACATGACAGCAGCAGCACGTTCCGCTGCGACCCAAGGGGAGAGGGGAGGAATAATAACCGGGGGACGCCGGGTACCCCAGCCCTGAGGATTATCTCGGCCGGTTCTACGAGAGCGTGCAGCGCCTTACCCGCCTGCTGCCGAGGAAGCACGCTGGCGCACCGCCGCGGAGGGCGCTCCGCCCCAGCATCGCCGCCGCCGCTGCCGCCATCTTGCGCTCCGGAGGCGGGGGTACGAGCGCCGGGGCGGTGCGGCCGTCCCCCGGCCCCAGTGCGCCCTGCCCGCGGACGCTTGTGCTGCCCGCTCCAGGGAGAGCAGCCCGCGTGTCCTCCGTGTCTGTTTAAACCTGTATGAAGAAAGCGGTCTCAAGCAGGGCTGATGCTGCGCAGCTCAAGATCGCGATCCGCGGTTCTCAAAGATTAGAAAGCAGACAAGCGCATTAAAAACGTACCTACACCCTTCGTGTCTCGTGATCTAGAAGCGTGAGAGAAGGAAGGCTGACTGAGCTTTGCAAGGAAACCAGCTTTGTCTAAAAAGCGGTTATTCCACTGAATAAATACCAGTTCTGTTTGGGTGGTAGCTGGTTCGGAGTTTAGGAAGAGTTTGAGAATACGTTAGATATTCGGGCATCAGATCTCTGGTTGAAAACAAGCTGGGAGGTCTACAGGGCAGAAAATACCCAATCTTTTATTTTTTTATTATTATTATTTTTATTCATTTATTATTTTTTTTTTCATTTTTATCTTTATTTATTATTTTTATTTTCTATTTTTTTCATTTTTATTTTTATTTATTTTTTATCTTTATTTTTTATTTATTTTTTATGTTTTTATTTTTTTTTTAATTTGTGGAGGAAAAAAAAAGTCATTAAAAACCTAGAAAAGCACGTTCTGAAAGTGTCTCACTAGCTCTAGCCTTCTACAGAGAGAATTGTCTCAACAATCTGTTACAGAAACACCATGAGGAAATGAGGATGCGAACCTTGGCAAACAGGATTCACGCTTTCAAGGGACTGGCCAGGTGTGACAGTGGTTGTAAACTTGTATTCCTACAGTTTCTGCTACGGCAACTACATGAATTAAAGTAACGTTAACTCCTCAGGATGAAGTTTAGAAATAGTCCAAGAAACAAAAGGCTACTAAGAAAAAAAATGCTCAGTGCGTATCAGGAAAGAGAAAGCTGGCACAACTAAGACATGGTGCAGATCTATGTTTCTGTTCAGGGTAAAAGATATATGGTGGATCACCGCAATATTCTGTTTAGATACTGCTTCACTGGGCTTGATGGACTGCTGTGCTATTTCACCAGTTAATATATTGAGTTAAGCCTGTAGGTTATATGGCCATCTGAAAGGCCTATTTCTGTGCTGGTAGCCACTGAGGAAATTAAGTTTTGAACCCTGATGAATCATTTGTGATCAGAAAAATAAAGAAAGACGTGGAGAATCAAAAACTTAAAGCACGGGCAGTCCTTAGGTCAATCAGGATCAGATAAGCAGTGAGAAACTCAAGAAGTCTAGAAGGAAAATGGGAATCAATAGGAAAACACAACAGCAGAAAATGAAATCGGGTAAATGCAAGGAAATGGAGAGCATAAGGGTTATGATATGATTTACAGGATTCATACAGTTTCTGATGATGATGATTTGTCATATGAAATTGTTATCACAAAAGCCAAGCCAAAGGGATAAGAATAATGATAACGAACAGTACAGAGAATATTTAAGTACCATTATAGAAAGCTGAAATATAGCCTCATCTAGGACGCACCATACAATTTTGGTCACCCTAGTGAAAAATGGAAATCGCAAAATTACGAGGGACTGAAAAAATGAGCCAAGACAATGAAGAAATCTTGTCTGCTTGGCTGTGGATGCCCTCTCCCTGGAAGTACTCGAGGCCAGGCTGGACGGGGCAGTGACAACCTGCTCCAGAAGGAGGTGTCCCTGCCTACAGCAGGGGGTTGGAACTAGGTGATCTTGAAAGTCCCTTCCAACCCAAACGATTCAATGATTCTATTACACAACTTTAAGATTCCACCCGAATGACACTCCGGATTGACATCTCTGAGAAGGGCGCAGCCCCAGGCCGGGCAGAGCAGCCCTCTCTGGGGCGGGCCGAGCCTTCCCGGTGCCGCCGCGCATGCCCGCCGGGTCGGGCTGCAGTGGTTGAAGCGGCTGTGGCGGCACCACGTGGCGCTCCCCGCTCTCCCGCACGGCCGGGCGCGGTGGCGGGGCGGGCGGCGGAGCAGCGGCGGTTCTCCGTTCCCCAGCCGGGGGAGCACCGGGCAAACCGCAGCCCCTCGCGGGGCCCCCGCCGGCCGCAGGATGTGGAAGCTGGTGCCCGCCGCAGGACCAGGTGAGGGCACCGCGGGCGTGGGGCCCTTCCACGCCGCTCCGCGCCCGTGCTCAGGCCGGCCGCCCCGCCTCCTCCCTGGGAGGCCCGGCTTTCGCTTTCCGTTGCGGGAACTCCCTTTTTCACGGAACGCCGATCGCGGCGGCCGTGCTCTGTTAGCTTTGCTGGCGATTTCCCCCAGGGTTGCTGCCGCCAGCGGCCCTGCAGGACCTGGAGAGCTGAGCCCACAGGCAGAGGTCGCTCAGTCTCTCCCTCCAGGAATGATGCCTGACTTTTACGTTGATGTTTCAGGGACCAAGTGTTGAACTTGAAACGTGTTTCTTGAATGCGCTTTTGACACAATTGTCACTGCACCGTTGTTCCTCGGTTTCTTTATCCCTGGGAGTTTCGATATATTGGTCAACTTGGAGCAGCCTTTTCACTTAAATGCTTTCTCTTACAAAAGCAGTCACCACTGCATCTGCTTTTTGTTTCCTCCTTCATTGGGAGTGACTTAAGGATGCTTAGTTTCCATCTTATTGACAGCACTGACTATCTGCACTGTAATGAACAGTTTGATGTATTACTATACGAAAAACTCCAGCAAAAGACAAAACATTGATATTGTGATTGTCATCAGAATGATGAGTTCTGCGCTGTTCTAATTTGGATAGTTGTTTGTACTAGAATTTAATCTCTAATTCATTCATTTTCATAAGAGAAACTCCACTGCTTGCAGATGTCCTGTGTCATTTGGATGTCTGAAAGCCATGCACTCTTAAGTGATCTAGATGACAAAAAGCTGCAGCATAGGTCAGAGACTGAACTTACTAAGTATCTGTTTGCTTTATGATGCAGATCTTTCAGCATCCTTAGAGAGACGCTTATATAAGTTATATACTGTTAGTAAGTTATGTACCTGTAAAGTTCGTGTTCTCTGTGCTTCTATGAAGTAGTAATACTTGATAGAATAATGCAAGTTATAGTACAGAAATGTGGTACTGCTTTGTTTATTATGTAATAATAACAGAGTAAGAAACAAGTTTTGTCTATAAATTAAATGCATGATTCTGGTCAGGCTAATAAATGATGTGTGACAAGGTACAGACAACTTAACAAACTTAACTTAACAGGTACTTAAACTTAACAGGTACTTAACAAACTTCTGAATTGATTCTAGGTACGTTGGGTATTTTGGACTTTCTTCTAAATGGATATTTTTCTGTCTCTTGTTTATTTTCAGGGGAGCCATTTCGACTTTTAGTCGGCACTGAATATGTTGTTGGACGCAAAAATTGTGCAATTCTAATTCAAGATGATCAATCAATCAGTCGAAGTCATGCAGTTCTGACAGTAATTCGTCCTGAAACAACCCATGTAAGTAGCCAGCACTTTACTGCATTAAAATAGTGTTGTTAACTCAGGATACCATGACAGTACAGTTGGAGTAGAACCACTGATCATCTATCTTTTCTTAGTCTTGATTTATTTTTCCCTGCATTGCTTGTTTGTACTGAGAAATCCACTGGCATTTGAGCATTCCTTTTATCCCAGAGTGCAAGTTGATTAGGTATTTGTATTAACACAGCAGGAAAATCACGCAATTACATTTCAGCATATAAAAAAACTTTACTGCAGGTTTAGTTCTGGAATGCGTGTTTCACTCCACATCATTAATTCTGTATTTGATTAGGGAGCTGTGGAAAAGAAAAATGTTCCTTGGAGAATTAGCAGCTGGCACTTTGCTGTCAATTACATGTTGCGGTTTCGCTGGATATTTTCAAGCCAATCAACGAGAATTCCTTTTATGTTACCCATTTCTGATAAACAGTCATGCTTATTTGTGTTTATTTTCAGAGCCAGTCCGTTTCTGCCCCTGTGTTAACAATAAAAGACACCTCCAAGTATGGTACATTTGTTAATGGATCAAAGTTGAGTGGCACTTCAAGGTCTTTGGAGTCTGGTGACAGAGTCAATTTTGGAGTGTTTGAGAGCAAGTTTAGGTAAGAAGTACTCGGTCTAATGATAAAATACTAAGTAGACAATAACAGCTTTCAAAAAGAGTGTTATAGCACATCGTGCAACTTGATGAGTAGAATGCTAAGGGAATTTACATGTTGAGTCTTTAGAAAGCAGAGAAAATGGATAATCCTTTGCTGCATTCTGCATCCTGCTTCTTAAACCCCTTTTTAGTACATATTTTGTTTATAATTCATTTTGAGATACAATTTTAATTTTTTAAGAAAATTGTAGTTTATTTACCAATGCCATTTTAAAAGATGTCATGTCATGACTTCCATGGTTGATATGATTATATAAATATTTTCTCCTTTCTAGCCTACAGCAAATCAATATTCTGTAATTCTAAATGACAAAGGCCTATGTTCAAGTGTAAGAGCAGTCATAGAAAAAAGTTTCTTGACCTTGCATTCTACAAAACTCACGCCTTTCAAATACTGATCTGTTCACGAACTGTTCTGTTGAGCATACTTCTTGCCTTGGGAAATACATGCTGGATTTTTTTCCAACATTTCCAGATCTCAAACCTTGCGGTGTTCTTCAAGCACTGATTCTATTGGTGCCTGTGCTCTTTCTTGAGATGACAGTCTCGAGAACAAACATTTCAAATATCAAATTAAAATGCTGTTTATTTTTCTGAATAGAAATTAGTTATTTACTTTCATCAGGAAGTTTTAAAGCACAGTCTTCAATCCGTATAAGAACTGCAGGGGTCTGTTTATTTACTGATGGGAATTCCCTGTGAAACAGCAGTGATTCCTAAGACAGCTTTGTTCACCATAATGCTATGTCATAGCTACTGAAGCATATCTCTTTTACTTGTTCTTTGCAGAGTAGAATATGAATCTTTAGTTGTCTGCTCCTCATGTTTAGATGTTGCTCAGAAAGCTGCTTTAAATGAGGCCATCCAGCAGCTCGGAGGGCTTGTTGTGAATGAATGGACAAAAGAATGTACTCACCTTGTAATGGCATCAGTAAAAGTTACTGTTAAGGTATGTTGAGTTTTTGCATATGGATAGGGTTGGTTTGAAGCTTTCCAATTAATGTGAAATTCTAGACCAGCTCAAGATTGTGGCAAGGCTTTGTTTTATTTTAGTTAGTCAACATTTTCCTCTATGATGTCAACTCTTCCACATTTATGAAGAGATTCATGTTGGAGGGAGAGAAAATGGAAAGAAAGTTGTTTAGGGAAGAGAGTGAGAAGAGTATGGAGAGAGAAAAGTGTCTCTCTGTTCAAAATGCCATTTTAAAATGGAGTGAAAATGGAACAGGGTATTTGAAAATTAAGAAATTTAGGGATACAAAGGAAAATCTTTTTTTCTCCCTCCCAGCGTTGCTGTAGCGTGTGTGGGAAAACCTGTCTATCATTAAAAAAGGTGGTCTAGTTGGTTAGTTTGGTTCTTCTGTTTGTGCAGTTGTTCTTTTTTGTTTATTTGTTTGTCTGGTCTTTCTTTTATCACTTTGTTAAATTTCTCACTGATTCAGTGCCACAGTTGATGAGTCTGTTGAATCCCTCCCACTGTACTCTAGCTCCCTCTCCTGTGCTGTCTGTGTCTTTCATACACCCGCCCAGTAATTTGTATCAGAGAGCTCACCTGGAGGAAAAGCTAACATCGCCCTACTGAGGGTACTAGGATGGATAAAAAATACCAACGAAAAATGGTTTTATTTTGCTGAGAGCCCACACAAATTTTTTCTTTCTGATTATGGAACTTTATATCTAAGTTAAAAGAAACGTTAAAGGTAACATAGTTCTATTTCTCTAAAATAAATCTGTCTAATCAGATGTATTTGCTTAGATTTTGCTCTTTCATTTTAATTACCATTCTAAATATTTGCCTAATGTAGAGGCTTGATGTATACTGTTTTTCCCATTTTTACTATGTTTTTTTACTTTCAGATGAAGAACAGAGTTTTTCTTAGTGTTCATTTTGCTTGTCACCAACTTTCTTCTAGATTTTATGTTAACTTTCAGATAGTTTCATAGAAGTGCACTTTAATTGGGAAGAATGTTTAGCCTTTACAATTTTCAGTTCACTGGTTATATCCAGTATAGTTGAACAAATTGAGCATGAGTGTTTATTTAGTCCCTTTGTGTACAAAAGAAAAATAAGGCAAAAAATCAACCAACCAAAAGAACAACAACACAGTGTCATTGCTTCGTGTATTGGAGCTTTAGTTCTTATGAAGACTGTTGCTGATTTTCATTTGTTGCTATATACATTTCCATAGCAAAACTGTCATTTGTTTTTTCCATGTCAAAATCAAATAGCGTTATATCTGTGTGATGTCGTTCACATCGCTAAGATATAGCTTTGTGTGTATAGATGTGTTTGTGTGATCTAAAATAAAGCTGCAGTCAGTTGAACTGTATTCTAGTTAGTCTTCTTCCTAATGATAAACGTGTTTTCTCTCTTCTCAGACGATATGTGCTTTGATTTGTGGACGACCAATTATAAAACCAGAGTTTTTTAATGAATTAATCAAAGCTGTTCAGTCCAGGCAACAGTTGCCAACTCCTGAAAGGTAAGTATTGCTTTCAGTGTCACAGAATTTATTTTATTTGAGTTAGATATCAAATAATTGCTCACTTATCTGCTGATGCTTCATAGAATATGTGACTTACAGTAGCTTTGCTTGCGGAAGAATGGCTATCATTTTAATCTTTAGGCAATTTTCTTCTCCTCCCTAGATTCACGAAGTGAGCTTTTGGATTTGATTATATGCTTAGAGATGTTACTAGCTCTAGAGAGGAACATGTTTTCAGACAGGTTGCTATAGCAATCTCTATGGTAATATCTTTGAAGCATCACTGAAACTCTTTTGGGAGTTGATAGATTAAAATGAAGAAAATTAGATCTGTGTGAAAGACACTGTATTATCCTTATTTCATTATAAAAACATTTTTCCAGTAAATGGTTAGATTATGAGTTTAGTCATAGAACTGTAAAATCCTTTAGGTTGAAAAAGACATTCAAGATCGTTAAGTCCAACCATCAATCCAACCTGACCTGCCACATTCCATCACTAAATCATGTCCCTCGGTGCTACATCCACCTGTCTTATAAATTCCTCCAGGGTTGGGGATTCCACCACTTTGCTGGGCTGCCTGATGTAATACTTGACAACACTCAGTGGAAAAGAAAAATACTTCTAATGTCGAATCTGAACCTCCCTTGGCACATCTTGAGGTCATTTTTTTTGCATTCTGACTCTTGTTACGTGAGAAAAGAGCTTGTATGTTTTGATCAAAGCAAGTTAACTTGAAGAAAATAACAGATCCTTATTGTTTGTTTTCTTCAGAGAGACCGAGATTAATGTGGGTTAGCCTTCACCGTGTGAGAGTCAAATACAGTTAAAATAATTTGAGAAGAGTATTTTTACTTCAGAACGAATAGTAGTTATTTTGGTTACTCTATGTCCTTTTGAACCTTTGAAATGAATAATAGCCTTTTGGTCATTCTGTGGTCCACATAGAAAAGTATAAAATAATAATCCCTTTATTGTATGAAAGAATTTCATCTGAGCCTATATTACTATTATTTTACCCTGAAAAGGTGGGCTTTTTTTTTTTTTTTTTTTAAATATGAACAGGTGACTTATGCAGGAGGTAAATTTGCATTATGCATCTTTAAAAGGTAAATTCCATGGGTACGTGTTCTTTGTCATTTCTACTTCTTGTATGCTTTGAGAGGCTGTAATACTTGGCATTTGGATCTGGGGGTCCTTGTGGTTGAAAAAATGAACGTGAGCCAACAATGTGCTCTTGCAGCCAATGGTATCCTGGGCTCCAACAGAAGAGGGGTGGCCAGCAGGGACAAGCAGGTGATTGTACCTCTCTAGTCTTCCCTCATGAGTTCCCATCTGGAGTACTACATCCATGTCAGGATGTCTGTTACAGAACACGGCAGTGTCATTTTAGAACAACACAGGTGCCAACCTGGGGCAGTGGGCAGCAAATACTCTTTAGTTTCCAGGTGCTGTTTTACATTTGCAGGTTTATTGAGATCATCTTAGAGTGGTACGGAGTGGTCCTCAGTTACACAAGCAAGGGAAGCTTCACAAAATATAACTTTTCCATCTAATTGGAGTTAATGTTCTTATACAAACACATAAAAAAATTTGTATTCTCAATCATTGCCATTCTCTCTAGAATATTGGGCATAAAGATTTCTGGCTGATTCTTTTTAGGAGAGCTAATACAAGCCATTAAAAGCATCAGTTGATTTTGCGGTCTGAAATTTGCTTGATCTATTGTTCCTTTTCTGTAAAGGAGAAATAGTAGTTTGAGCTTTTGAAACAAGGGTGCTGTTATCCATTGTTTTAATATGAAAATATCAATGTAATTGAGTTGTTGAGTGCTCTGTAAAATATAATCTGACGGATGTGTTTCCCTTTCTTTAGCATTTTTGTTATCTCTTGGTACTCTCAGAGGAATTGAGCTCGCTACATTTGATTGACACTAGCAATATATCTTTTATTTAGCTTTCAAAGAGAGAATTCTGCATCAGGCTGAATAAGACAGCTGTTGAGATCTGTATTTAAAATAATTACAGTACAGGAGATCTTATAAGATGTAGCTTGTGGGAAAATACTGAAAATTTACACAGCAGCAGCTTCTATTCAGTTCCTGAGAATATTATGTTGGACAGTGTAGTTAGAGCTGACCTGAGCTAGTACACTGATGGGACACTAAACAACTCAGGGCAATACTAATTTGGATCTGAAAGAAGAAAGTCATATTGGGGTGGGAATGCAGAGTGATACTTAATAAAACCTTACTGCTGTAGAACTGATTCCTCAAAAATCTTTGTGTTGGTGAAATATTGAAGTTCCAAAACATTACACCTCCTCTTGGTTTATACCAAGACTTCAGAGCACTGCAGTATATGCACGTAATTGGCTTCTTATTCAAGGCTTTTTGTGGTGAAATGTATTACCACAGTCTTCTGCTACTCACCTGTTAAGTAAGAAAAATGTCCAGATTGCTAACAGCTACATAGGCACAGCCCTGTATGAAATACAACGAAATAATAGAAACTGCATTCTCCCTTCTTAGTCATTTTTTGTTTTTTAAAGATGTCTCTGTCTCCTGTATTTATTCCAGTTTGGTAACTGTTTCTGTGTTACTCTGTATCAGACTCGGATGGTCACTGAAAGTTATCAAATACTAATTTATTTCTTATTTTTTTGAAACCTGGAATTCATGTTTGTTAATTGTGTATGTAAACCTTGAGGAATGAATTGGGAGAACATAGAGCAAAGGTCATTTAAAATTAACTGTCATTATTTTAGTGTGCTCTGGCTTATCATCATTGAATTATGGATTATGAATGCAGTGGAAAATATACAAGCTTAGTGTACACTTTCCCCCAGTTGTTGTTCTTGTATTTATTGAGATAGAAAGTGTTGGTCTAAGCTTAGATATCGAGAAATGGGAGATTCTGTTTTCCATTAGTCCCTTGAAGAAATATTTATATAAATATCTTTAACAGAAACAAAGCAGTGCAGTATTTTAACGTCCCAGCTTTAAGCAAAAACAGAAGGGAATGTCAACCAGTACTGAAACAGATAACTAAATTTGGTAACTTTAATCTTTGGTTTTTACAGCTTTTATCCTCCAGTTGATGAACCTTCCATTGGTATTGATAACCTGGATTTATCGGGGCATCCTGAAAGGAAAAAAGTATTCAGTGGAAAAACTTTTGTATTTCTGACTGCCAAGCAGGTAACTGGGTTTCACACTGCAAAGATGTTGGGGGGAGAGCTAAGCATGTATTCTCTTTTCTCTAGATTCAGACTTGTTCTGGGTCACTCGGTTAATATTTCTGTATATTTTATCTTTCTACAAGATAACTACCAAAGTAAGACGAAATGCAGGAGTAGAAACGGAACACATCAGTTCTGCCGTAATACATAGCATAGTATGCTCGTAGGTTAGCATACTTCTCAACAGACTCTATTTTAAGATTTTTTTAATTGCATTCTTTTCTTAGCACAAGAAACTGGGTCCAGCAGTTATTCTTGGAGGAGGGGAAGCAAAACTGATGACGGAGGGAAGAAAAGAAACTTCTTCACTGGTTTCTCCTGAAGTTTGTGTTGTTGATGTTGGAATGACGAACTCTCAGGTCCTAGGATCCGAGTCCATGAGAAGCTGGACGGATTCCATTCTGACTGTGTTGGAAAGGTGAATAGTTGTTCTCTTGCACAGAAAGGGGATTATGTTAGAATTTCTGCTGTGATTTTAGTCAGTGTATTTGCATATATGAAAGTGCTAGTGTGCTTAGACAGTGGCTCCTTTCTTAAGTAAGTACATAGCACGGTAACTAAAATTTCTGTGAGCAGGAAAGAAAGGATTCCGCAGCTCTGTGTTTTGATGTTTTTTGGGGGGAGGTTCCTCTACTCATTGAGTTGGTTTGAAATTAGAGAAAGCAAGCTCTGTTCCAGCTTTAAAAAAAAAGTTAAAAATGAAAGAGTGGTCAGGCACTGGAATGGCCTGTCTAGGGAGGTGGTTGAGGCACCGTCCCTAGCACTGTTCAAGAAGCGTTTAGATGAGGTGCTAAGGGATTTGATTTAGTAGCTTGGTGGGTAGGGATGGTGGTGTGAGGATGGTTGGACTAGATGATCTTGTAGGTCCTTTCCAACCTGATGTATCTATGAATCTATGAATATTCTAAAAATGGGGGATATATCATCTTTGTTTCTTTTCTCAATAGTCATACATATTTCATGTTTTCTGTGAAATATGGGGCACTTGGAGGCTGTGCTCATTGCTGTCTATCTACTTGCATGTAATGATTGTGAAAGGCAGCTTGTGTGTGTGTGTGTGTGTGTGTGTATGTATGTATATATAGATATATATATGTGTGTGTGTATGTATATATAATTATATATGTATATATAATTTTTTTTGAGGGAGAGAGAGCAGGCTACCTGTTTTGTAGATGTTAGTATTTTTATAGTACTGTACTAAAAATCCAAGAAACCATAATCCCAAACCTTAACTATTAAGTCTAGTCACCATGTTTTCTCTGTTTAGCAGGGAAATTCATCTATATTCAAGCTCTTCTCATGGCTGTATTACAGCAGAGATGCGTGATGAGCATTTTGTACCTTGACATATACGTGCTTGTTTGCCTCTTCAGCTTTCAGTCTGTACTGAGAAACTTATTTTTATCTGTGTTGATTTTATCTGTGTGTTAACAGCAACAATCTCAGGGCTATTCCTGAAGCAGAAATTGGATTGGCAGTGATCTTCATGTCTACAGAGAGATACTGCAACCCTCAGAGGCAGCCTGGTGACAAAGGTAATTGGACGAAGGGTAGGACTAAGCCAGCAGTAATAAAAATGTAACATTTCTTTTTGTACAGGGCATCACGTATAGTAACGCCAAGGTTCTTTTATTTTGCAATACCACTAAAATAGAATGGAGCTGCATGAAAAATGTATGCAAATCTGAAAATAGAAATGTTTTTTCAACAGCTTGCTATAAGCTGCATTGAAAACAGTGTGACCTATAGGTATAGATTAAAAATAAATGAAGAAATAGGAGCATCTCAAGTTCATGTGAAAAACAGACACAGTTAGTTGAAGTTTCAAGGAAAGATACTTTAAAACAGTGATCTGAAGTTGGTTGTTTTAGTAGCTGCTAATCAATGTGTGTAGTAGTTGTGAATTCTAAGCTATTCTGACTTGTATGAAGAGGCTGGGGTAATACATTAATAGGCTGGTGTTAGGAATCTAGAGAATAAGAACTAAATTAATTTGTAAAGTCTTGCTTTCTTTGCACACAGAACAATTTGCTTTAGGGAAACCCTTCCCACCCCCACTTCCAGTTCAAAATCAACATCGGCACATTTGTGAAAGTAGCAGTATGGAAAATGTAAATTCCGTGTTTTGTCTTGAAATGTAAGTTATATTTGCCAATAAAAGAGCAAGAAGTGTCTTTGGGAGACAAGAGATTTGGTTTTTTTTTGTTTAATTTTCTTTTCATGCTGCTTCCAAAGCAGTAAGAATGCATTTTGTTTCTATGAAATTGTCAGAATTGTGTATAATTTTAGTTTCAGTTCTTTAATATAAAGTGGTAAATCGGGTTGTAAATTCTAAAACTTAAAAGCAAAACAAAACAGAGAAACTACTAAAAAAGTAATAAACTCCATGAATTTATCTTTACGTATAAGAACCCTGCTTATTCAAAAATGTATTTTGAAGAGAGAAATGTCAGTAAATACCTGAGGTGCAGGAGGCAAAGGGACGAGGCCAGACTCTTCTCAGCAGTGTGTGGAGATGGCCACAAACTGAAGCATAGAAAGTTCTGCACAAATGTGTGTGGGAACTTCTTCCCAGTGCAGTGATGCAGCACTGGCACAGCTGCACAGAGAGGTGGTGGAGTCTCCTTCTCTGGAGACATTCCAGACCCGCCTGGACGCCTACCTGTGCAACCTGGGCTAGGGAGCTGCTTTGGCAGGGGGCTGGACTCCATGAGCTCTAGAGGTCCCTTCCAGACCCTACAATTCTCTGATTCTGAGATTCTTTGAGAAAGCTATGGCAGTAATACTGACAGAGGCCTGATAAAGGTTTTGATTAACTAGAGCTCTTGTATGAATAATTTATATATGATCTGTTGTCTATCCAGTGGAGTTTAGAAAACAGAATATATGGATTCTCACATTAAACACTATTAATTAACATAGCAGACATCTGAATAAACTAGGAATGCTGACTCTTGTTTTCCTGTCTGAATGATTCAGTTAGGTGAAAGTTAAATTACGTGAACAACTTATGTTTAAAGACTGTATGGTATTTTAAGCTTGCTGTGCTTGCAGTTTATTTTTCAAGGGGGAACAAATTCTAGTGTTTGGAGGTGGTCAGAAACTGTCACTTGTATGTTTCAAATCACAGGGATTATAAGCATGACCTCTTCCTGCAATCTTGACTCAACAATGGATAGCAAGATACCTTTATCTTGCTCATCTGAATTATAGTAATCATATGAAATCATATAAGATGTGTCAGCTCAAGAAAGAGGCCTTCATGATTCTGTGGGTTGTCCCTGTATAGGTTACAGTGGCAGGAAAAGGTATATATATAAAAGGTGTTATCCAAAAGGATAATGCTGTCACAGACTTATCAGAATGAGATGCAGGAAAATTGTAAGGGAACGAGTACTAAGTTGTAATGTAAAAAAGTATCTAGAAGGACAGTGTGACATGAATGTTAAAATAGCACATCTTAGTATCCTTTATCTTAGAGAAGACAAGAAGTGAAAGGGCAAACAATATAAAGGACAGTGTATATGTGTTTCTTTTGGTTCTAGGGAGCAAAATTTCAAGTAACTAAACAGAGCAGCAAGCAGTGTTTTAAGGCACTCCTTTGATGACCTAGTTATAGCCACTTGGCCAAATAAGACATTTATTGTGAGGCATTTTGATAACAGACAGGATTTTAGGTTGTTTTTTTAAGGATAATCCCTAGGATAACGATGATGTTAACTGATCATTATAAAAAAGTAAATGTAAACAGATGGTGGACTTTGTGCCCTGACAGTTTTGCATTGTGTGACTTATATAATGACAAAATGAATAATTATTTTTCCCTAGTAATTCATTCTTATTTAAGCAACATTCTGTGTCTTAATTCAGCAGAATATTTAACCAACACCAGACCATAGAATTTGGCCATTTACAAACTGCGTGATTACCATTTTCCTAAAGTCTCACCTGATCAGTTAAGGTAGTAGTGTGATAATACATGCAAAGAAAAACATTGTATATTAATCTTTTGATTCTTCTCTTGTGTCGATCTTGCAGCTGTAATGAGAAGCACTGCATCAGGAGCAGGGCCAGACATTTCTCAGAGTTTGGCTGTGGATGAAACAATAATGCCAGCTGCTGCCACAGATAACAATGCATTATATGTGGCTGATACAGAAATAGAAGAGCAGACATGGTAAAGTATGCATGGAAGTAGTTTCTGAGCTGAAACTTGCAAATAAAGTACTATCTTGTGGTAGAGGAACTTCATCAGTGCCATGGCAGAGGCCCACAGTGTTCAAAATGGCACTTCATAAATTGCTTTCAGTTGTCTGCAGTGAGCTAATTTCTGCTTTCAAGTGGTAAATAACAGTATGGAACAACAAATAGGAATGTAGATGTTGGATATCTGTCTGTCTTAACTGTAGTCAGAATTTTTAAGCCATTTTGCAATAATGAAAAGTAAATACTATAGCAGATTTTAAAACATCAGTGGTTAGCACAAACACATTGTTTATAAGTATGTTCAAAGTACAAGTCAGTTTCTAAAAAGCAATATTATGCAGCAGTGTATCTCTGTGGTAACTTTTTTTGTTCACCTAATACATATTTTTTTCTCTCAGCTATAGTATGGAGATAGAGAAGAAGAGAGAAAAAGTGGCTTTCCAGCACACTGCTGTGAAGGAGCAACCTAGCACAAGTGGCACTGCAAATGCAGGAACATTGATATCTGGAGCAAACAGAACATCTGGGTTTAGTCAAAAAAATAATCAGCTCTCTCCGTCTAAAATTTTGGAGGTTAATAAACCTAGAGAATGCACTTCACGTCAGCAGTCTAATTCAATTACAAATTACTTCCATGTCGCTAGGAAAAGGTATGTTCTTGGCACTACTTCCCTTATTGTTATGTTATTGCTTTTTCTGCATAACTCAAGCGATGTGTATTTTATTCAAAATAGAATTAGTGAAAAGGTAATTTTTAGATCAGCTTCTGAAAAGGGAAAGGTATTTCTCAAAGGTATTTACATTCAAACTTCACAGTACCATCTTTGAAACCCCAGGAAGCTGTTATGTTGCTGATGCAGCTAATCGTATTCAAAGACATTATTGTAATGGTTTGGTTTTGTTTGTTTTTTACTTCTGTAATTACTTTATGGCTAAGGGAAAGAGCTGAAGAAGGAGAAGAGACATCTGCACCCAAACTAGCAAAACTGGAGAACAGGATGTTGCCTCTTTCCAAGTGCACTGATTCCTCAGCTTCATCAACATGGAACAGTGAACCAGAGCAGCATCGAAAGGGAAATAACATCCAGCTTGGAAGGGGAAGTGGTGAAGTAGCAAGCGATAAAACTGACACTAACATTACTTTCGGTGAGAATCCTGCCCCAAAGAAAAGAAAGGAGTTAGGTGATTTATCTGAAGATGTAGAGACACTAGAGATTGTGTTTGAAAGCAGGGATCTAGACTGGGAAAAGCAAACGGCAAATGGTGACCAGGAAGCTCAGAGCAATAAACGAAAGAAGAGATGTCTGGAAACCAAAGGCAGCAGAATGGAAGAAGTAAAAGCAAAGCAGAGAGAGGAGAATGAAATGTTGGTAAGTTATGTTTTTCTCACATGCCTGATCTTGAAGTTTATGATTGTATTTGAAGGATGCAAACGGCTCCTTTAAGTCTAAGAAAAGTTGTTCATGCAGTTTTACACCAATCTAATTTTATTTTCATTTTGGCAGTTTCATTGTGAATTAACTCTTGTATTCAGGCGTTTTTCCTCTCTTTTTGCTTCAAGTAGTGCGGGCAGAATGGCAGAATATGTCAGTGAGCCAATAACTTCTCATGGTGTGTGTTGTTGTGTTAATTGTATTGTTAATATAGGTGAAAAAATAGCATGAATTTTCTGAAGAAATCTTATCGTGACCTCTTCTGTTGAACACCACAGTAGCATCCAACATCTTTCAATTCAGGATTTCTCACTGTGACACGTGGAAGATCATTAGAATTCCTGTATGAGGCAATTCAAACTCTCAATGCCCATTAAAAATAAATAAAGTAATGCCATGAAGGAGCGTATACAGAATGCCTGGTTAAGTATGGACAGACTCAAATTCACATTTTAGAAGTTGTTCAGAAGTTCTGAAAACACACCACTTGAAGAAAGATCCAGGTGGCAAAATGTGGCTCCTGTTAATATCTTGTAATGAGATGCCAGACTTCAACTCTGGAAGTGCCAGGATTTGGGTTTGGATTTGTACAGCTTCATCATAGTGTAAATACTCATTTCATATTCATTCCCCAGTGTGAAAGCTGATGAGCCCTGCAAACATAACTTAAAATTTAATCTAGAAGCCACGTAATTTTAAAAGCTGTTGAAGTTTTTATTCTTTTTCTTTGGTCTAAATATTTATATTTGATTGAAAGTGCTTATTACCCTGTAAAGATCAGAAATGCAAATCAGACTAGAGAAGAGGAAGAGGACAAGATTGGAGATGTTATTTTCATCATGAAGTCGCTTATCTTTGTTTTTTTCAGTTCTTTTTGTTTGGTTTTTTTTTCAGAGTAAGATATTTTTGTAGGAGAGATGTAGAAGAACAGCCACTTTATTGGGGAAAAAAAAAAGAGAAAACAGGAACAAGAAAATAAAAAAGATTTTTCTTCCATTTTAAAAGTTTTAGAGGTTACTGTCCAGCAAATTCTTAGACAGTATAGGCAGTGTTTAAATGCTGTAAGGATAAAATGCACAATTGAATAGCTGGAGTTTTTCAGAGTCACAGAACTTTAGGGTCTGGAAGGGACCTCTAGAGCTCATGGAGTCCAGCCCCCTGCCAAAGCAGCTCCCTAGCCCAGGTTACACAGGTAGGCGTCCAGGTGGGTCTGGAACGTCTCCAGAGAAGGAGACTCCACCATCTCTCTGTGCAGCTGTGCCAGTGCTCCGTCACTGCACTGGGAAGAAGAGTTTGCAGGACAGCATTATCAGTCATGCATCCATAGTTGATACCAGCTTAGTGCTTTTCTCCAGATACTCGAGATTGCTTCTGTGAGGTCTGAATTTTGAACTTCAGTATAATTTTATAGTTTTGTTTTTTTTTTAATGTTTGTAGCTGGCACATTTTAAAAGACAGGAAGTAATCTAATTGTAGAGTTTTTTTCTTTATTTTGTTTCTTTGGTTTATTCTATTAGAGATGAGGCACTTTTGAGCCTGACTGTACTGAGAGTCTGAAATAGTTGCTTGGAATAGTCTTAGGAATTTTTTTTTGTGATCTAGGAAGTTTTGCTTATCTGCTCTTACAGAGTCATAAGGGAAGAAGATTTCTATGTATAACTAAATTGTTCTTTTATCATTTTAACTATGCACCCTAAATTTTTGCTGAAGAAAGGTATTCTGATAGATGTGGATGCCCCCTCCCTGGAAGCATTCAAGGCCAGGCTGGATGGGGCTTTGAGCAACCTGGTCTATAGGGAGGTGTCCCTGCCTGTAGCAGGGGGTTGGAACTGGATGATCTTAAAAGTGCCTTTCAACCCAAACCTTTCTATGATTCTGTAATTCGTTAACAAAGACTTATTTTATTCAGATAAATCATATTTTCAGTGAAAGAGGAAGGGTTCACAATAAAGCCCCACAGGCATGTTACCTGTTTAAGCTCAGAAGTACTTTGCTTGTCTGACAAGAAAAAGGTGGGTAACTGACTTAAAATCTACAGGGTACATAAAGCTGACCTGATTTTCTTCAACCACTGAAAGCCATTTAGAAAAAGCAAAGCAGATTTAACGTTTGAGATGAAAGCTACCACCAGAATTCTTTCCTGTCCTAGCAGTGAAATTTATTTTCTACATGTGCACACTTCAGTGAAATATCAAATGGTACTGTTTATCATATTAATGAGCTTCTAAAGTGTTTTGTAGAGTTTGGCAGGACTTTGAAGATGTGGACAGAACATTTGCTACTTGTGTAAGAAAAAAAGACATCAGCAAAAGGTTCTCATTTATAACTCAAACCAGATTTGTTACAGTGTACAAAAAATCACATGATTTTCTAAGTATTGTGTGCTTCATTACAATTTATTTTCTATCTGTTTATATTGATCTAAACATAATTATTCCATAATATAAGGAAGAAAGCAATATTATCTAATTGTTATTATAATTTTTGTTTAATTCCAACATTTGATCAATAGAGAGAAGAGGAAGTTGGATCAGTTCCGACTCCAGAAAGGAAAAGTGAGATCAAGGAAGAATCGTCGGTCTCAGCAAGAAGCAAATTAATTGTAAGCGTCAGACTTTGAGAGTTGTTAAGGAAGTACACGAAAGTCTTGCAGTTAAGAACGTAATACTATCAAATCATAATTCAGGGCAAGGAAACTCAGAAGATAGAATTCTGGAAGTAAATTTGAGTAGTATTGACAAACTTAATGACTGTGTAAAGGCAAAACTGTAGTTTATGTTTGCATAAAGTCTTTTTTTTTTCTTAATGGATATTTAAGATGACTGAGATTACAGAAACCTAGTGTAATTGTATTATCTTTTCGATGTGGTTAATACTGGTACTGATGTTTATGTTAGGTAACTACTTGAAGACCAGACAAGAATGGGATCTCCTTGGCTTCTGTAGGGAGTTCAGAACTAAAATGAAACAGATGGACCATTGGGGAAACAGATGTAATATACAGCAGTTAATAGTAAATAGCATACCAACTGTTATAGGTGAGATTACTGTGGGAGGATGAATTAATGAGAGAGGAGAATAGCTGGAAATGGCAGTAAGGCAGAAATGGAAAGATTCTGTAGAGAGAAGAGTGTAGTTAGCCCACAAACAGCAGGATTTTATTCTGTTTTTTGGGGCATGGGTATGCAATACAATTCAAGAAGAGGGGATGCTGTGCAAGTATACCAAAGTGCAGGATCATCTTAGCTTAAGGAACTTATATTACAATGAAATAGCAGTGCTGTATCTGGGCTAGAGCTGTCCCTGAAGATATTGTAAGCCTGTGTAGTTGTCTTCCAGTCAGACTTCATTTTTAATGCACATAGATCTAACTCCAAGCTGCAAAGTATGCATTCAGATTTGCTGACATATGAGTGTTTGCATGTACAAAATAAAGTTGCTTCATTTAACAGATTCAGTTGATTGTGACAAAATTGGTCTAAAGTTAAATCCGTAGGCCAGAGTTAAGCTGAAGACATTCTACTTGTTCTCCCTTGGAGTTTCTGTTAGAATAAACAATTGAATTAGTCCAGGTTAGAGGCAGAGTGAAGAAGAATATTCTTAGACAATAGCTACGTTACAAAAAGAGGATATATGTCCTAGTAAAATGAAGTGCTCTAACCTCACAAATATGACTGCAGTTTTTAATAATCCTGTGCTTTCAACAGATGTAAATATGTGAGAAATGAATTCACGCAGCATCGGTCTCCAATGGTAATACATGAGAAGGCTGTGAGAGATACATCTTATGTCAGTTTATACACTTAAAGCTCTCCTTTCTTTTTCTTCCCATATGAGAACCACAACAAAATTGAAGATGACTCCAGCAATCTTCCTAGCAAACTTCTGTTGGTTGAATTTAGATCACTGGTTGTCAGCTGTCCAAGACCAAAGAGTCCGACCATTAGAAGTACCCGATGCAGGGGACAGAACAATTTCAAAACGTTTAGAAAGGTGTGTATTTCAAATGGTCACAAGATGGCACTGTTTAAAACGATTGGAAGTATTTCCTTAATGCTGCAGAAATATTCCTTAATACTGTAGAAAAAAATATTCTGAATGTTTTTTAATTGGTAATAACCACAGAAAACTGAACAGGTTTGGTATCATACTATATTATTACCAAGTATTTTTCTGACTGACCAGAAAGTACTAAATTGATGAAGGTTCTTTTGATCCTTGTCATTTCTTCCAGGCTGCCACTTAGATTCTAAGTCGCTAAGTGATGCCAAATGTAACTTTAGTACAAGTGTAATTGGAGGTTGTACCTCCAGAAGTTTGCAATTAAGCTTCTCCAGAGAGCACGTGCTGATTCTGAATCTTGCATTTTAGAAAATAACATTTGAAGTGCTATGTGGAACTTAATTATTATCTCATTTTTGTAAGACTACTGCTTGCTTGGCTCCTGACCTTTAAGGAAATCCTTAAAGGTCATCCGGTGTAAAAGTACCTCTTTATATTAAAAATAAGTACATCTATACTTGTGTATTTACTGTAACTACTTCTAGTGGCATACATGGTTTAAGATCACTGGAATTGCGTTTCAGTAAAATATAATAATGTCCATCAAATAATGCAATTTCCAGCTATCTGAGAGTAAGCAGTCATTTTAGATAACATTTCATATTTCTGATAGTATTTTTATTGCCATCTTTCTGTAATAGATGCTTTTGTATTTTGATGTAAAATAAAAATCTGTCAGTATAGATCAGTTTATAATGTTTTCAAACTTCATTTAATACGTATCATATTTATTCAGATTTTTTTTTGTTTCCTTTTGCAAAGGGGGGGACTGAATAGCTTGCAATAAATACTTTCCTCACTTCAGTCTCATTTAAGTTTAATGTCTGATGAATGTTATTCAAAGCCTGACTTTCATTGCTGACAGACCTTTTTCTTGCATTGTGCTTGCCTTGCATATTAACTCAAAGAGTTTATTGTCTCTAGGTCCCTTATCCAGGTGCAGGACAACTTCCATACATTATTGGAGGATCGGATTTGGTTGCTCACCAAGCTAGAAAGAATTCAGAGCTAGAAGAGTGGTTAAGAGAAGAATTGGAGGTAAGGAATTTTTTTTTCTTGAGGATGAGCAAAGCCAAAACTTAACTCCTGAAAAGTGGTCATATTGATCTATGTTCATTTCTGGAATACTTGACAATTTTCCTTTTGAATCTAATCTCAGCCAATTATCTGTTACACACGCGTTAGCAAAGTTACTGAAAGCCAGAGGTCAGAGGTAAGGCTTTTTTCTGCTGATTGTTTGAATGCATTCTGCGTTAAGAATTCATATAATCATTAATAGCTATTTAAATCAAGATAAAGAGTGATTTTTTTTTTTTTAATAACAAAAACAAGCAGGCTGCTAAGTTGTGGTTCCTACAGATGTGACAGAGAGGTGGGAAGGACTACTGTGTAGTAGTCTTTGTTTAAATTGTTATAAAGTGCAATTGATACTGTGTTCTCTTGAACAGAACAGAAAATACCTGAGTGAAATTCTGTTGCAATTTACTAATATACTGAGAAGTTTTATGCTTTTTTCCCCTCTTTATGTAGAAGCTATGTTTTTATCACAGCACTTCACCAGCACTTTCATTTTGCAGTAGTTTCTTAAAAAGTACTTGCTGATGGTGCTTACTTTGGTTCTGCGGGCTGATCAAGATCCCATTGCTTACCTCTTCAATTTTTTTTTATGTCCCTGAATGTAGATAATGCTGATTAAAATTTCTCTTACACCCCAATAATCAGACAAAATTTCCCCAATTCCTATAATGCTTTAAAAAACAAGAAGCTAATTTTTGAACAAATCGCAGACTAATCTGCTAGTTAGCAGCAGTAACCAGCCATGACTAATGGAATTATAGAGTCCATAGTGAGCTTAAGTCTTCATGGGAAAATCTATGGTAGTGGAGGAATACATTGGTCTTTGTTACCTTCATCCTTAATGTGTAATATTGAAAACTCTCATTTTGTCAGGAACAGAATCGACGTGCAAGAGAAGAATCACTTGCTGATGATCTCTTTAGGTAAGAGTTTTATATTTATGTTTAGAAAAAGTGTATATTTCATCACGTCTTGGGTTTGTTTTTTTTTTATTTTTGGACAAACCAATTCTGCAAAATTCTGCTTTGCCTGTTTTCAAAATCTCATGTATTGCCATGTATGGAATTATACTCAAGGTAACTTTCATTAATTCTTCTCATTTTTTTTTCTTTAATGCCTTAAAATTCCACTTTTCTTCAGAATTACCATAGTATTTTAATGAGAACATTCTCCAACAAGAACACTGCCATTTTCTGTCTAATGTCTTAGTCCTGTGTGGAGCCAGAAGGTGAGCTTTTGGTGATCCATGTGGGCCCCTTTCACCTCCTCAGAATATTACGTGGTTCTGTGGTTGATTATTTACAAAGATTGGAAGAGATTTCCAGAGCCAGGCCCTGCGCTGTTAACGTTTGCCTGATGAAACAGTTTGGCGTTAGATTTAAGCCACTCATCTGAATTCCTGAGAAGCAGCTCTGGAGTTTGCAACTCTAATGCTAGCCATAGGACTTATCTGTCTTGTGCCGAGGGAACTAAAGCAATAGACTGGTAGTTCTGTGAAGGAAGTGATCGGTGGAGTGATCTTTTTTGATCTTTGAAGTAATGACTCCCAAAATCTAAGACAGAGCTTAAAAAATATATAAATACATTTAAATGCTACATTTTCTGTGCTTTTTTGCCATAATTCATTATATTTACTTCTAAAACGTATCAGTGATTTTCTTTCATTATCCCTTCTTTCAGTTGTTTACCTGATCCAAAATATCATGATTAATTTGGACCTTTCAAAAGGAGTGGAAAATCAGATAATTCACGTGTGTTCATGCTTAGAAAAGTTTTGACCTGAGCTCCGGTTTATTTAGGATAGTGGCACGTACAGAAGCTTCCAAAAATACTCAAACACGTAGTTTAATGTTCAGCAGATCGCAGCCTACTTCTAATTTTGTCCTTTATCCTGAGCAAAACCAGTTGGAGTGATGCTAATGTTAACAGCTGCAATTTCCCCCTGAAAATTGCATTTGAAGGTGAAATTAGAAACAGTCGTGCTCCAAGGTAGAAATGAGTTGGAAAGAAAATCTGTACCTTCATCTACTTCTGATTCAGTACAGAGAGAAACAGGGGAGGAAGGGAAGGAAATATCTTTCTGCTAAGGCTACAGATAAGTGGATTATGCTTGGAAACACTCTTTGTGCCCTTCATTCCCTATTCCCGGCAAGGTCCTTTGTTTCTTTTTATGTCCATGCCAGCAGTGGGATCTTTGTAGCTTTCTTTCCAGTCTGAGCCACTGTAGAGTTTCCTTTCTTAGGCATTGCTGTTTGATTTCTTTCTGTCTGGAAGACATGATTTGTTTAACATGAAAAATGGCTGAAGGTGAGATTAAATAGAGAGGTGTTTGTGATGGTCAGTGTCAGCTTCTTCATAGGCAGTCACAGATGGAACTGAAGCTGGGACCCTCTGCCGTCAGGAATGTCTACTCTGGTTTTATCTGTTCTTCAAGACCCCCAAATATGATTTGGTTTCTAGGACATCCTCAAATGTTAGAACTGATTTGGAGCAGTGTTATAGCAATGAAGTCAAATAAATATTATGAGACTGAGTGTAAGGATAGCAGAGCTTTAATTATTTTCTTAGTTCTCTTTGAAGAAGCAAGCAGTCACCGTGTGTCTTCTAAGACCTGTCCATTTTAGAAGAAAAGCATATGTGGTGGAGAAGGTTATGTTTGTCCAAATGAATGTCAATGTATCAATATGCGTACAAACCATTTCATGTGTTAGAGCAGTGACTCCTGTAATAGCTCTGCAGTTATATGGTGATGTAATTTGGCTCAGAAGTTGTGGCATTTTCCAGCCTAAGCAAAAAAAGTCCTGATGAATGAGCTCAGAATTAGAGGAAGTAAAACTGCCTGCTCATTTGTTGTGTCTGTAAGTTATTCATGCATGAGTACAAAGCATATTTGGATTTCAAAGGAGTGATATGGGATGTGGGGAGGTGAGGCACAAACGGAGAAAAAGAAGGCCAGGGGGTATAGCACATGAAAATCACAAATGAATTGCTGTAACTCAGAAAATGATTTTTTATCCAGAATGTAGATGATATTAAGTTAAAAGTTGATCAAAAGCTATATGAAGGAGAAGATAAAGCAAGGAATTCTGTGTGGGAGTAGGAGGCAGCAGAAGGTTTTTTGGCCGTATGTTTGTACATTGCTGTGAAAGTACAGTATCCTTTCTTCCCCCAGCCTCTGGATTTTTGCAAGGTGTCTCAGTAATACTTTGATATCTTATGGACTTGGAGAATCTTGCTTACAGAGATTTTGAGTAGCTGGGAAAGTAGCTAGGGAAGGCTCTTATTCCTGGTTCATACACAGCTTTAACTTCTGCATCCTTCAGTCGAATTGTGGCGGCCGTAGTTAATCACAGAAGGGCAGCCTGGGAGAGGGCTGAACACTGCCCAGCCCCTTATTATGGACGTATCATAAAATCATTTGCATCACATATCTAAATATCATGGAGCCGTACTTATTTGAGGCAACTTGTTGTTGTTGTTGTTGTTGCAGGTATGATCCTAATGTGAAGAGGAGAAGATAAATGGTGACCTGAATTTACAGCAGTTCTGTATCAAAACCTGCTTTCTGCTCCACTGATATATTTGCTAATTACAGCATGTAATATACACAGGTGTGTCTGTTTCAGCTGTTATCATATGACTTGTTTTCAAATCTTGGTTTTGTTACACAAAAATATTTTTTTTCAAGGATTGTGCATTCAAGACTGTAATATTTTTGTTTCAGAGGACAGGCTCAGGAAAATACCACATGTATTTCGGATTTAATTTCACGTGGTTTCTTTCTAATGTTTATTTGTCAGTACTATTGGAGGGGGGGTTGGAAGAAAGGAAGCTAAGATCAGGGTTTTTTGTGTTTAGAAAGGCCTTGTTCAGCAATTAGGTTTTTGTATGTTATCACATTTGCCTTACGGTGAAAAGCTTTTGAAGAGTGCATAATCAGGACAAAGAAGTTAAACCAAACCTTAAGTATTTCTGGTTCACTCAGGCACAAATTTAATATTAATCAACTCCGGCTTCTTCCTGTTCTTGAAAATCGTACATCAAATTATTTACACATAGACACCAATTTTTTGTCATGGTAAATATTGAAACACAGCTTAGGATTAAGAAATGAGAGATCTTGCCCCATTGTCAGTATTCAAATAGCCAGTGATTGTTTGAACATCCGACCGCTGGGCTAGAAACAGTCCTGTAAACACAGGAAAATTTTACAGCAGCAACAAGCAGTTCCGTTTTGCTTTTTGTTTCTTTGAGAGGGGAGAGAGGCAAAGATGGATTCTTTCTCCACCTATTCCCTTTCCTTTGCAAATAGGGAAGAACTGTGTTTGAAAATGGCTGCTGTTTTTTCCTTAAACTGTTCTTAAAAAGCTACATAATGACCATCATCTTACAGGAGTTTATTACTCCCCTGTAGTATCACATGAAAATCTGACTAATTCCTCTGAAGTATAAATCAGTAAACTGTTTTCATGTGCAGTAGGGCTTGAGGCAGAGGGGGGGGGAAGACCAGATTTCATGATTCCACAAGTACAAAGATGAGACTTGTGGTTTTTGTTTTCAAAGTAATAAAACATTGTAGTTAAGGGAATGTAATGGACGTCAGTCTTGTGCTAACTGGTAAATGCCAGGTGCTATTCCTTTCAAGGGACATGGGCAGTTCTGCTTTTGGAGCTACTCAGGATCTTTTCTGTTAAATGAACCTTGTACAGAAAATAAGTATGCTTCTGGTTGAGAAGTGCAAACGTCTCCCCACTTCAAGCTGACAGTTACTACTCATCATTTTCAATAAAACAAAGAACTTCACTTAGCTTTACTCCATCCTCCATTTATCTGTCAGTAGGAAACAACTGTCCAAGTACTGTTTGTAGAGACTTGTCCTTGATTTTTAGGGTTGGAGGAGCTTTTCCATCAGTCAGGGAAGAAAAACTTGAAAGTTTCAGATCAAGGAGTGGCAGGGAAGCTAAATGAATACTGCTGTGATTTGAAATAATGATACCATTTATCTGGTATTGAAGATTCAGGCCAAGAGAAGCCAAAGGAGCTGGTCTCAAGAGGGAGAAAAGGAAGTTAATTGAGTTCTTGAGCACTTTTTCAGGGATATTGTCTTAAGAGTTAAGAATCCATTAAGAGTCTTAAGTGTAGCTAATACCTAATCATGGTGGCCTTCCCAGTGGTTCATTAAGTAGCACAAGCATTAGTGCTACTGTTCTAAAAGATTTTGGAGCTGGAAATAAATCAGCTTTTCTTCGTCATACTTACTTAAGTTCAGTGTAAGAAACCTTCAAGACTTTTTGCTCACTTACATAAAGCTACAGTGAAGATGGACAGTAGTTCTTTCAATCACTGTTCATAAGATGGTAGGATCACTTTCCTTACGTGATGTAAATGAATTTGAGTACTCTTTAACAAAGCTAGTCCTTCTCACCAGAGCTTACAGTGTTTGGGCAAGATGATCAAGGCTATTTCAAACCACTTTGTCATGTTTCAGCTTTGAAGAAGTACTCCAAGATCTATAGATGCCAATAGCAGTTATTTTCAAGTCAACCAGATTACTTGGTCTCAGACAGTAAATAATCCTCAAAGAACATTCATGAGTTTTTTGCTTGTAGAAGCTTCTACTACTCAGACTGCAACTTGAGCAGCCCCAGAGGCACAGCTGAGATGACTCCTACTTCCACGTTATACCAATTAGGACTCCTCACATCCCTGAGATGACTCCTGCTTCCACGTTATACCAATTAGGACTCCTCACATCCAGTTCCCTGGACAGTTGATTTAGCAGCACTCAGTTTAGTATCATGGAACCGATGGACTCACTGCTCATGTGACCAAATGAGCACCAAATTGGAGCTCGTGGAGGGTTCTGCATAAACCTTGAGATGTTTTCTCTTTGTCAACATTTCTCCACAGTCTTTCTGAATTTATTTTTTTAACATTCCTTGTTTTTCCCACTATATTAGAAATTACTGCTGCTGCCACCGTGGGACTGCTATTATCTCCTTGGGGAGATCTGTACTCACACATTTCATTCCTGCATCATATCTCTATACAGAGTGGCTTTTCCTGAATGGTAACCATTTACTGAGTACAGTGTAGTTCAGAACAACTGCTGCTGCACGCTTTGGTTTTACGGATGGTTTCTGCCCTGAGGTTTCAGTACTTGCTGAAATTTTTTGGTTTTTTTCCTCCTAGTGAGCTCATATGGGGTTCACTTCGGTTAGTGAATGCTTTTTAGTTGCAGATTCTAACTCAGACCTATAAGCTTTCTCTAATCTACTCCAACCCACAACCTGACAGCAAAGCCATGTTTGACAAAACGCTGCTTTTTTTTTAATCTAAAAATACATCTATGAGCAGGAGCTTTATCTGCAGCACTTTGTGTTTTTCTGTGTAATGAACATTGAGGGGTTATGGGACTGCTTTTTTTAGTACCATCTTTGTTCACATTGCTCACAGGAAGAAGATGCACACAATATACAAAACTAAACATAATTTTATTAGCAAGGCTTTTAGAGTACAGTCTTGCATCCAGCAGCTCCACTGAGCGTGGTTCCACACAGGCTGAATTAATTCACACCCCCTGGAGCACTTCCAGTGACTTCCTCCCTTTCCCATATCAGCTGGGGAAGCCACTCCTTTGACCAAAGCTACCAGGATGTTTGCACTCTGACTGCTGAGGTTTGTGCTGTTTCAGTCCACCTCCACCTGTGACAGCCCACCTCTTCCTCTCCTGCCCTCCCTCTCCATCTGCTCTCAGGGCTGGTGGAGCAGAGCTGAGGGCAGGGCTGGCTTCTCCTGTTGCACTGTGCTAATTCCTGTAGTCTGAAAATGTGTTTGCCATCAACTTCACATTCCTTTGTCTGCTGACCAGCACTCCTCCATCTGAGGCTCTGTTTCACATTTTACATCAAACTTCAGCTCACAGCCAACATAACAGTTGAAGGCAGTGCTGAGGCCAACCGTCATTCCCAACCAGCTCTCCCAACATCTGTTGTTTCATATAGAAAACATTTAATCTTCTCCCCACTACTTCCTTTCCCATACGCCTCACCCCTTTTCTTGCTCCGTTCAGTTTCTTGAATCCATCCCCCAGTCACATTTGGCCACATCCAGTGTTTGAATCACAAATTGGCCTCATCTGATGGCACTCTGCTCATTCTAGTATCTTCACACCTAAACCAAACAGCAAAACACCTGTATCATCTTCCTTACTGTTACACCCTCTCTATTCCTCTTAACAAGTTTTGATGACCGCCATCTCCACATTCCAGTTTCCTGCCATTCCCATATCTCCTCAGCCAGCATCATGCCATTACCACTTGCTTTACCACTGGTTGTACCATTCCACCCCAGCTCTGTCCCTCAGAACCTGTTTCTCAAGCATTAGTTGCCACACCAGATCAATATATTCTTCCTTCTCCTGAATACTGCATGTCTTGGCCTCACCATATATATTTGACTTCAGGGTTTTCCACTTCCTTTGGCCTTTTGTCTACCATGTTTCTACATCTGCAGATGAAACAAGGTTTGTATGCAAGCCTCAGGTAGGTTTATCATCTCATCAAAACTGAGGTTTTGCTCATGCCCAAAGGAGAATCTACTTCAGCTGAAAGCAGCTACTGTCTACATGTTGCATTCACACTGAACTTCTAAAAAAGGATATGACCTAAGCATACTTCAGCAAAAGCAGAACTAGTGAAGCATGACACACTGAAATGTTTACTTAGTACCTCAAGCTCCAGCTGCTTTGCGTGGGAGCAGGAAGCATGGGTGGGTAAATACAAATCTTCAGCTCATTAGAACAGGAAATCCACAACCAGAGCACCAGAACTAACAATAACAGGCAATACCAGAGCATTGACTTTCCAAGATCTTGCCAACAGATGTGAGGTGACAGAGGATCTTGCATGTAAAAAAATGTGAATGTGATGATCAAGCTTCTAAAATTGCTAAGAATATACTTTTTTCCTAGTTCTGTGAGTTGTAAGAGTTGGGCTTAATGTGCCCTTGAAGTAAGAAATCATCACTGTTAGAAAGCCACCTCAGCACGTAGACAGGTGTAACAGGATGCCAGGGCACTAAGCCTGAGACCTTTCAGTGTCTGCACTGACAAAACCATCCCAGGAAGAGCACTTAGCCTTACTGCAATTACTGCTGTAACACTTCACCCCACCCCAACCCTCATTCCTTACACCAAATGTGTGATTTCACATTTCCTAGTGCAATTCAAGCTTTGAGAATTAGCTCAGACACCTTAGAAGCAAACAGTCTTCCCCCAAAGACAGTACTGTCTCACAGGAGCTGTTTGTAAAGTAGTATGTTCCACCCTGGTGTCACTGAAGCCTTCCTCTGTCAAAGGCATTTCAGCTTCCATTGTCTCTGGCACTGTGGTAAGCTCAGATAAAGCATATGCATTCTGTTCCAGGTTGTGCAAGGAGAAAAGTGAATATCCAGAAAGTTCTTCTACCAGTTGAGCTTCTGTGCCCCCATTTGGCTCTCACCCTCCCCCAATAATCCACACTGGTATCAACAACACAGACAGATAACTCTAAAATATTAGCTAAATGAAAGTATAACAGTAGAAACCTTTTAGAGGATGGGAGCCCACCAGCCTGTAATACAGGGTGCGCTCTTTTTGGCACCTACAGGTTTTCAGTTAGTATCACTCAGATTCTTTACTGCTTTCCTCTACTGTCCCTTACCAGTGGTTGCCTGTTAATTAGCATGACACCACTGGGAGTTGGAAGATTTCACACCCTTTTTTGTCTCTCAAGAGCAGGCTGCCTAAAAACAGATTTCCATGAGGTAAATTCCTTCTCTCTCCTTCAGCTGGCCACGCAAACCAGGCCTGCCTTGAAGCCTAGGTATTGCTCAAAGCTGCAGGAAATTAAGAAGTCAAGTACTCCATTTTTTCTGGCTCTCACCTTTTTCCCAGTTTAAGAGCCACAGGAGAAAAGCTACAGCCACATCCTTCTACAGAACTGTTATTTTTCATTAGGCAACCATCACATTGAAATTAATCATTGAAGAGTACCTACACACACACACAAGGATAGCAGGACAACCCCCAGCTCCCACAGCATTGAGGACTAGGGACCCATAACTGTGGGATGCCCTCCAGTGTTCCTTACTCAAGCACATAGGCCCTGCTTCTGCAGTTTACACACATGGTCCTATACCATCTCCATATGGCCAGCAGAAAGCCAGGGCTGAGAGCTCCAGGCAGTGCATTCTCTTAGGAGACAGAACAGCCTGACACTGCTGTCACCACTGTGGATTTCTGCACTTAGCAGGGTAAAATGAAGCCACTCCTTTCTGGCAAGTTAAGCAGAAGTCCATGCAGCAGCTACTGGAAGCCAACAGAAACTGTGCCATCTGTTACCAGCCATGGAGACGCCTTCATTCAGAACTGCAGACTACAAAAACCTACTGTGACACAGCGTAGTCCCAGTTCAACACAGTTGAACACTAATTAAAATAATCTTAGCAATAGCTTAAGAGATGCTTTCAGCATTGAAGAACCAAGAACAACTACAAAAGACATTTTTCCACCAGCCTATTAGAAAACAGTACAGTTATTGCACCTTTAGAAGTTCTATAAATCCAAACAGAATTCCTTCAGATAACAGTTATATGCTTTGTTAGTAATAAAGCTAAAGTAATAAGCAGCCTTTTTTAATGCACAGTGTTTGAAAACTTCCTCACGGAAAGAAACACTGAAGGAAGCAAAAGTTTCCCTTTTGGGAACTGCTATAACAAAGGAAATTTAAATACTGAACGTGTATATATTTGAGAACGGAGAAACAACACGCTTCCCCAGAAACAACTATTCAGTGCTTCCATCCAACCCACAACAAATGCAGCAAGTGTCACACAGTGCTTTAGGGAAAGCAGTCCTATGGAAAAGCTACCCTAACTGAACTCGCTTCCGTGAATCTTGTTCTCACTGCATATCAAAGAGAAACAGAGAGCACTCCTGGAAGTCAGAGTCAGAAACCCAAATGTCAGGAAGCCTGGCTGCAACTTCAAAACTGGCAGATCCTAGGAAAACAGGATGCCTTTTTAGAACTGCTTCAGTTGAAGATTATTTTTTCCTACTGGCAGCCTAACAAGCACTACCACTGAGTAAACTCCTGTGCCCAACTAACGCATCTCATGAGATTTCATCTCAGAGATGCTGAGGAAGAGGAAAGCTAAGGCTCAGGGTGCTGTACTGCTGCTGTAAGACGCCTGTAAAATGAACAGAACAAATCTATGGCCACGTTTCTCTCACAATAAACAAAGCCCATTAGCATTAGCTGAGGTTGGAGATTTGGCCACTCAGACCTTGCATCCTTCCGGCTAAGTATATTGTTTCCTGTGTTTTGGTGGCATTTTGTTTCATGAGATGAAGGAAAGTATCACAGAATCACAGAACTGTAGGGTCTGGAAGGGACCATCTAGTCCAGCCCCCTGCCAAAGCAGCTCCCTAGCCCAGGTTGCACAGGTAGGCGTCCAGGTGGGGCTGGAACATCTCCAGAGAAGGAGACTCCACCACCTCTGTGTGCAGCTGTGCCAGTGCTCCGTCACTGCACTGGGAAGAAAGTACTCTAAATGTGCTGCAACATGGTCTGTTTGGCCACTTATATTTATACAAAACTGAAGGAATTTAATCACAGTGTAGATTATATTCTCAATATATTAGTTGCAATTAGGTTCTATAAGCAAGTATTCAGCAGTTCTAAAGTAAAGACGTAGTGGTATAACAGTTTATAATCTAGCACTTGCAACACTGATTCTCAGTTAAATGATTAGGTACCACAGACTTAGGATAAATTTATATACACAGTTCTCACTAATGAAGGCTAATTAGAGAATCTCAATTTAATTATCAATAAACCTAGAATAATTAAAGCCAGGTCAAATGTCACTTATCTTCACTATGAAAACCTACAGCTGAATTCTGTCATGTAGGCAATAAAGGAAATACAGTATCTGCCCTCCTTATATGCAACTGTCTCTAAAATTTATCAGTGGTAGTATGACTCCATAAATAATTTTGGATTTCCAGTTCTCACTTTAATCCTTGCATGCTTCAGCCTTTTCAACTTCTGCGTCTGATTACCTTCCTCAGAAGCATAAAGGCTGACAGTAACCACAGAACCCAGTAATTCAGTTGGCATGGAAAACAGGCATTTGTCACTGTAGGTATCCATAAGTTGGGAAAGTGAGCTGGGTACCAGCATGCACTAGCAGCTTCAGACCAAGTCTAAACCTTAAATCAACTTTAAAATCTACTTCAGTTCCGATACGGAGATGGCAGTCATGCAAATGCAATGCCTTAAACAGACACGACATCTGTCACCCACCTTCATCATTCAGATGATCCCAGTCTTCCTGAGCTAGGAGGCAAAAAGCTGCAAAGCTTTCTCACGCAGACTTCACCAGTACACTAGATATTCATTATACTGACACTGTAGTAAGAGCACTTACATCAGTACTTTATTGTTTACGTTGGTGAGTTTTCTCAGAAGGTACACATTACTGTAGGGGAATGTCTCATGTCACACGTCTTCCTCCACTCACCAAAATCTAGGCATCGCATGAAAGAAAACATGAATGGATTGTCAAATCATGCACTGAAGGTTGAATATGAATGCCTACTCTTTTATTCCAGTTCCCAAATAGGGTCACTGGCAATGGCTGAACACCACCTCTCTGCAGATGGAAAACCCTCTGTATAGTAAAGGCCATTTTAGTAAGTGCTCCTTCCGAGTTTTACTGTGGTAAATAAATAAAACTCTCACTTCACACGAAAGGCTCCAAATTTGCCTTGCGCCCAAGAATCACTTCCTACCATCAGCCTTCTGCTTTCTGAAGTTAATTTCAAGATAGGAATATTTTGTCAAGTTCTGAGACTAAAAGATGAACCCACCCTGGCATGCGCTGCTTTTCCCAGAGGAAGTCTGCTCTTGGAGCCGAGCAAGAGATGACAGGTAGGTCAGTAAGAGTTAGTCTCATTTCCTGCTTCTCCGGAAGCAATTCCAGGAGACAGAGATCAGTTGTAACAGCAGATCAAATTTTTGCATTTTGAAAAGGAATTATTACGGTATCAGCATCCTTTATCAAACAATACAAGCACAGGTGACTTGTATACAGAAATATGACTGCTAACAACTTTTGCTGTCAGTGAGCGTTCTGTTAGACTAAGTCTAGTTCCACACGTGAAGTTTCCGGTGCCTTTTTTACGGTACCCCATCACCTCCATCCCCACTGCCCATCAATTCACGTTTCTTCTTCTGTCTCACTGCCAAGCACCGTGCAATGCCCAGCGCACCTCCTTTTATAAACCGCACAAAGTTGTCCCCGACCAGAGGACCTAAAGCAAAGAGGTTTGCTTCCTTAGTGCACTCGTATGTGTATGGATCTATCTCAATGGGATTCCCCTTGCACGTGATGGGCTGATTTAAGTGATGACCTATACTATGGCCTTGGTCCTTTAAGAAGAAAAGATTTGGGTGAGAACCTATCAGAACTAAGGCTACAGAAAACTTCAAAATTTTCTTCAGTCCAGAGGCACTCTGAAGAACGCATTTCATTTCAGGCTTGAAGGAAAGTACATTGTGTTCAGGGAAACTGGTGTAAGCAGAATGCAGATTAGAGTCCCCAGAATGTGACTGAGTGCACATCATATGATAGACCTTATGGTACTCGGGGTAAAGCTTTTGAGGTAACTGCTTGAAAATGAGACTCGAATCAGTAACCCTCCTACGAAAGACGTGAATCACCGGGATGCTGTTGTTGTAGGCACACAGCACCGCATCAGCTGCACTAAGTCCAGCACCCACAATTAACACAGGGTCTGCCTTCCCCCGTAGCTTTCCTTTGCTTACAGCAGCTCCAAAGTCAGACATGGAATGAAGCACGAAAGGAAAATCTTCACCTTCAACATGCAGTCGGCCAGGAGAGTCAAAGGTCCCCGTGGCAAGGGCCACGTTCTCAGCAAAGAGGCAGAAGGGCACGTGAGAGCCGTCTGCTGCTCGCTGATAGCCCCTGACTTCCCAGTTCCGCTTCAGCAGCGGTTTCTGTCCCTCTTCCATTTCCGAATGCTGCGTTGAAATATTTTCATTCAGTTGACTTCTATCTTCATCATCCTTTCCTCGGTAAAGTCTGGATACTGACGTCACGTAGACGTTGTCCCTGAAGTTTTTTTGGAGGCCCATGACTTTAACGTAGTGTTTATAGTAACAGGCTATTTCCTCCGGCATTACTCTGTCACTCTTTATATTTCTGAAACAAAATCGAATTCTTCCAGTTAATATCAAGGTCTTACCAATACTTTGACCATCGTCTACAATCTACTACACAACAGTCAGATTTAAGAGCATTGAATCTGCCCCATGAGTTCAATATATCTTAACTCCCTCAATTTGCTTTATTTGCTCTCCTGATTCCTGATACAAGAGACAAGCTAGCTTTTTTTCAACAATGTACGTAATTATAAGCACTAAGGTGATGAACAAATCGAAATCAGAAGCTGCACTATTACAGCAGATATATACAGAAGTGTTTTATAAAATCAGTTGAACATCAAGACCATCTACAACACAACACCAGCTAAATAACACTCAGTGACCACTGAAAACAAAGTAAATATCATAATTAGTAAACAGAAGCCTCAGGTTTGGTAATTCACTTGCAAAGGATAACAAAGAAAAGAGCTTAACTCAAAAGACTCTCCCTTGAGTACAGATAAGTTCAGCAAGCATCAAATTAAGTAGCTCTGTAACAAGAGAATTAAACCCTACCTGAATGAAAAGAAAGCAAGTACCACACAGAACCTTAGCACGCATTTGAATAGGATTACAATGACCAGATGGCCAATGAAAAGCATTCTTGCACTGGAATCCCAATATTAACCTTATGTCTGACCTACTTACAAAAAAATGTAAGCTGTTTGAGAAGTTGAATGAATGTCTGCTTCCTTAGAAGCAAGCTGTAGGAACAAGCCAAAAGAAACAGTAGCAAATAAAAGGTTAACCACTGAACTCAGCTTAGAAGCATGTTTCCACAAGATTTGGTTGCTTATTCTCAACAGTTAAAAGGACAGTGTATGTGGTTTTAATTTGGGTTACTACTCTGAAAACCCCACTGAGGTATTTATTGGACAGGATGAGCATCAGTTTTCTTATACCGAGTGTCAAACTATTTCACATGACTGCAAATTAATTCTCATCGATGCTTTTAAATATGGTTGTTTAACTGCACTAAAACAGTTCAGCGTTTCTTTCTGGGGTATTGCTGAAAATTGTAACAAACAAATTAGCTTCAGATAATAAGCAGCTTATGGGATTTCAGCTAATGACAGTAATCTTGCCTCCTTATTATCTAAGAAAGCTATTAAGGAACAAAGGTACAGTTTCTTCAATATAAGCGTTGTCCTGAAATGAGTAACTCTGCTCTTAAATAACACACCCAAGAAAACCTACATTTTTTTTGCCCTACATGTCAAAACAGCTTCCTTTAATTCTGCAGTAACAAAGTTAGGAAAATGTCTATTTTAGAACGGCCTTACGCAGAGTGCATTTGCTGACACAGATCCCTGTGAACTAATTGCATCTTCAAAGTAAAAGCCAAGAGATTGTACCAGATAATGGTTTTTCTTGAGCTTGCTTTCCAGTGAACCTACTACAAGAACATAACATTGAGAAGTAATGAATTATTCTCTTAAAAGGCCAGTTCACAGACTGTAACATTTTAGATGCCACAGCTTTGTCTGTAAACACTGAGAGTGACTTCCTGAATTGCAAGCTAGTATCCACAGCAACTTTAGTTACTCAAGTTGAGTAACTTAAGTTACACACTGAAAGAGGAACTCCTGGTGTACTTTGGTAGGTTTTAAATGACTGAATCAGCTTACAGTAACAGCATTTATTAGAGAAATGTTAAAACACACCAGAGCTGCTATGTATGCTTCCAATGCACTGGAAGCCATGACATTCTGGCCAACTGTTGTCAATTTTCTTCCACCAGAGTACGTACAAAAATCATTTCCAATGCCAGCAGGCAATTTAATAAACAAGAAGCTTTCCTGTAAAGAACAAAGTTCAAATGCTTTCCAGTTCTGAGCATGGGTTACATCTGCATTCTCCCAACTTATCTTTTCCCAGTACATTAGGCAGCACCTTTACCTGCGCTTGCTAGCTGCCCACTCCTTGAAAGTGAGTCCAGGCAGTTCCATCCAGTCTCCAAAACTAATTGTCAGCATGGAGCCTTCCATGGCCTACGGTGGAGAAAAACAACAAACCAAGATGTATGACCAGATACCTTTCAAACAGGTACTTTAACAAAGTTCTTCTCACTGTATTCCTTTAGACCAATATCAAAACATCCCATAAAGTCTTGATGAAATATTTTCAGCCTATCGTTAGATACTTTAATGAGTTATATGGCCTAGTAAAGCAGAAAGGACGGACAAGTAAAAGGGAAAATAAATCAAGTTACTTAATAATAAATGTTACTTCAAAACAGGGAAAAAAAAAAGCATTGAAGCAATGGGATGTGGCCGTATTAAGACTTAAGATTTTGTTTAATAGCACCTGAAAACAATGTGAGAAGTTAAAGAATAACCTTCAGTATTGTTTAACCTAATAAGAAACAAGACAGCAGTTGCAGCCACGCAAAAATTATAGAGTAACCTCTGCCTCTGCCAATCTTTAACATACCTGACCTTTGATAAAGGGAATTGCAACAGCCATGATCACCATTTGAAGCAACCTAAGAAAAACCCCAAACCCCAAAATTATGATACGAAATGTTTACTCACATGCCAAGCCCCACCAGGTGGTCCTTTACCAAGCACTATGTGGGGAATATAATTATGCTGCTCTAGCTTCCAGTGCAAAACTGATGGGTAGTCGTACCCAAAGTCGGCATCAGGATGAAGCAGAGTATCAAAGAGCACTGCAACTGGGTTTGAAGAGCGTCCTTCCAGGCCTTCAGACAGGTACTCTAGATCCTGAAGCATAAAGGTTTATATGGAAGTTGCGTTTTAAGTATTTAAGGCAGAAATGCAATCAGAACAGTTTAAAAATAACCACCATGATTTACAAATTTGAAATATGTTATCAGCATGTAGTGTTCAGTCTTAAACAACCTCACAGCTGGGCCCAAACATTCTAGGACACGAGAGCTGGAACGCTTGCATCAGCCGACAAAGTGGTGCTTCAGACACTTCTGGCAAGCAGTGAAATCATTACAAAAGGCAGACTGTTAAACCCAAAGATGCCGCAAACAAAAAGTTCTCTGGAACCACAAAACAAACCACCATCACAAACACGGCAGATCATGAGCCCTAGAGCATTGAAATGAACACAAGGACGTTATTACTCCTTTAGAAATGCAATCAGCTAAGCAGGCTGTTCCTACTTATTTTTCTGCTTTTTCTTTTTTAAAGATAAGCAGTTCTCAGAATGTTACATTTTTCATCTGGAAATGCCCTATATATAATTTGTTAGTGAGCCACTGAAGAAGGTATGCACTGCCCTTCAGTTTACAGGTAAGAAGAGCACAGGCCAAGTGGTAAAGCTGGTTGGTTGAGGCCACACAGCTTCTTGAGCTGTACCATGGTCTCATTCTTTGAGGGTATGAACGTTAAGTCCTCTTTTCATCTACAGCACTACTTATGTAAGTTACAGAAGCATTTTAAATAGGATTATTAAAGACTACTGCTTCATAATCTAGCTTGTAGTAGGAAAAGAGCTGGACAAGGCTGCAAAACAAGCTTACTTGATCAATGATGGAAAGATGTCGAGCCTCCTCTAATTTTGTGTGGAGAATGGGGTTTGGATGTACAGCTTCAGGAGACAAATATGGCCTGTATCCAGACAGCAGGTATGAGAGGCAAATTCCTGAAGGTCCATTTCCTATTAAAGAAACAGGTAACTGCTTTAGGAACTTGAAGTAACTTCAATTAATAATTAAATAAGCAGCAATAAAAATCACAGTAAAGTGGTATAATGCATTACCATCCTGATTCAAAGTAGCTTATTTTCACACTAAAATAACTTCTCCCAGAAAAGACAAGCACAACTTTTATCAGGTAAAAAAAAAAAAAAAAAAAAGCATGTATGACAATTAGCACTATGAAACAGAGCATATATAAAGGGATTTCATATTTCAGCATGTCAAATTCACTGTTCTCATGCAAATGATCTGATGGGTAAGATCTGTTCTACTTGTCAATCACAGTAATACCTGAATAGTCACACCTTGCATTTTTGCATTCTCACCTCTGCAGTGCATGCCACTTCTTCCCACTTACCCAGTTTTTTTAGTCCCCACATTTCCCAACAAGTTTGTTCAGACCTTGTCCCTCCTATCCAGGCCTAGACCCTGAGCAAACACCCCATGCTGCACAGAGTGCCTTAAAGGCTCTTCATGCAGCTTTTGTGTGAGTATATATGCACCAGAAAAAAAGTGTTAAGTCACCTGTGCATTGTAAAGACCATAAAGCACTGCAAAGAAGGAAGGAAAGCTGCAAGCTGGCACCACAGGCATTTTCTAGATGAAGTTTACTTTTATGTGCCTAAACCTGAAGTAGATACCCAACCTCAAACGTCACCACAAAGCCCTGTTGTTTGGAGGAAAATGTAAGACTGCACCACGCTTACATTAACGATCAAAACCGGTGCAACATGACAAAGTTCAGCACACAACATTCTCTGGACTTGGAGCTCCACAAAACTTCCCAATTTCACCTCATTCAAATAGAATTTAACAGCGTCTTCCCAATTTCTTGAGCAAAACAAGAACAGCACAGAAGTTACTTAATGTTACCAGAGTAGTTTTGTACTCTCTACAGCACTACACAGCACAAACCTAAGAATCCAATCTTAAACTGGGAGAATTGGAATGGTGAAGCTAAAGAGATGGCAACAGAAGGTGCTATTCCATAACGAAGTCACTAATGTAATACATAATGCCATCTTTTTCCTTCTAATTATTAAAATAGTGCAGTGAAAAGACAGCACCAGGAAACTTAAAGGGCACTAAACTCCAGCTACACGGGAACAGCACTGAGGATTGAGCCAGGAGAGATCATGTTTGTACACACACGTATGAGGGAAAAACAGTGGAGTTCTTCTGCAATACTAAGATCAATTTAGATCTCTTGTAAGGCTTTTTCAGACAGCCAATGAATTAGAAATAACACACAGCTGAGGGAGATAAACTCGAGAATTTCTCAGGCATATCTGTGAAATCACTTTTGGGTAACTTCCCCCTCCCCCCCAAGTAGAAATAGTCAAACCAGCTGTGTTTGGTATCAGCAGGGTGGAAGGCATTCTAGACAAAGTAAGTATTGAGCACAGGTATTTGCATAACACATATTTGCAAAGCTAAACAGTGAAAACTGAGTCATTAGCCATATGGTAAACTTAAACTAAGGTTGATGAAATGCCAGGAAGCTGTTGCTCTTCCACTGTGATGCAGAACTCAGTGAGTGACTCACGTCTGTCACATTCCCATAAAATACATTCCGTGAGCACTATTTTAAGCCATTATGAAGAGAGCTTTGAAAATGCACACTGTGCAAACACTGATCTTTCCAAGCTGTGGAGTTTTACCATGAATGTATGTTGAAATATCGTTCTCTGGAATCTCTGCCCGTTCGCATGTAAAATTAAAGGTGTTGATCTGCTGTAGTCCCAACAGCTTTTGACTTTGAAAGCCTCCTTTATTTCAGATCTTTTCTTTAAACCCTTCATCAACTCGTGGCAGTAAGGAGTTAGTGAACAGCTGTTGCTCAAGAGCCTTGGCCCAATACAAACCACCCTGGCAGTAACCATTATGCTGCGTACCCAGGGAGTCTGTTCCCTCTGCCATCCTGTCATTCAGCAAGATTTTACAACTACAACCCTTTAACTATTTCATCGAGACTACGAAGTACTGTTCTCAGCCAGCTGAACTGACACGGATCCATCTGGTAAAAGATGGAACAATATTCAGATGCTAGTGGCAAATGCAACAGAGAAACGCAATTAATAAACCAGGTTAGCATCCACCCAATACACAGCACACACTCTGCATTATGCTTCTCACTGCCCCATATGACCACACATTTTTACCAGCACAGCACCAACCTCTGTGCAACCTAATGAAGATAGTTGCATGTTCATCAAGCCCTTTGTGATCAATGCTGGAATCCAAGCAGTGCTGCTAAGACTCATCTATATGCTGCCTAATGATGCAGCTCCATTTGCCAAAACAGCATTTGAATTCAGATGCAACTCTGGTTGCAAGAATGTGCAATATGATTTGACAGTACTGTTGTTAATCATAACTATTTCTCTAATAAGCATCTTCACTGTAAGGATGTTAAGCAGTATTTACTGATAAATGACTTCATAAAGCAAGTACACAAAGGGAATGGCAGCAATGGAGAATTTTAGGTCAAAAAACTCACCTATTACTACCACAGGCAGCGTAAGGAGAGAGTCTCCAGGCAGAACAGTTTCTTCTAATAAAGGCATTCTTTCTATCTTCTTCCCAAGGCTGTCACCAAAATACTGGGCGAAGGAATTCAGAAGCTGTCCTTCAGATTCAGAGGCGCTGTAATTTCTAATTGAGAGGGACAGATGGAAGAAAACTAAAAATGAAGCAGTTGTACTGGAGTCAAAACAATCTTGTCAAAATAAAGTTGTTTGTGATGCTTTATTTTAAGAGCTATAGAATTAACAAAAAAAACCAGACCAAAATAGATGTGCTTCATCACCTCTGCAGAATTTACTCCCCAGAACAGTTTTCTAAGAGCAAATCCATGTTCCCATAGAAAGTCTACAGCAAGATAATAAAAAGGGACAGATGGCTCCACAGAGACACAGATTTCCAGTCCAGTTTATACAGAGCCAGAGTATAACCGACAAGCATTATTTTGATCCACCGCACAGAAAAGCTCATTTTTCATTACTCCTATCAAAAGGAGAGACGCACCCTGCCTAGTTCACAAACAACACCAACTGAAGACTGAGTGAGCAGATAAGATACACCAGCAGCAGCTCGCATACCTTCCCTACCTGCTGAACAGCATACGAGACTTTACACTAAGACACTTCTGATCAGGTGGATGTGAAGCTGGAAGTCAGCAGCGATGCACAAATTGAGATAACAGCAATTCCTAGAAACCCCAGATGCAGCCCACAGGGTTTTAATTACATTAAGAACAGCTTTTTACAAAAGGAATAACCAAACAATGAAGTTAATGCAAGGAATTACTACACCCCAGTCAGGTTAGCTACTGCACAGCAGACTGCTCCCACCACCTGTCGTTGGTCAGCTTTTCCTCTGCAACACCAACCTAGGTTCCTCTCACAGTCCTTCACGCTCTACACATACCTCGATGCCAAAGACTTGTTTTAGACTGCTTGCTACTTAATTATTTATTAGCTCCTACTGAAGTCTTTCCAGGTCACTGAAGAAGCAAACATTTCATCAGCTCAGCTTAAAAGGCAACGGTGAATTAAAAAATATGCGGCTAGGAGTTATCTTATTAAACCTTTGAAATAGTTAACTCCTCGATTAAAGGTGTCAGCTGCCTCGGCACTGAGGGGGCTGTTGCATGGTCCCAAAGCCTGACACGAAGCTGCAGAGCGAGCTGCACAGCAGGGACGGCACTGCCACGCAGCCCCATAACAGCCACTTTCTGGCTAAAAAAGGGAAATCCTATTTGTGAATAGAATGAAGTGAATATTTCACATCACTATTTCCTGCACTACAAGGGAAAAAAAAAAAAAAAAAAAGTTGGAAAGCTGACTGAATTACAGCTGTGCATTAAGACACAAACCGTGCGCCGAAGCGAACCGCCACACCGCTGTTGCAGGCAGGAGCAGGCAGGCTCCGTCAGCCGGCAGCCCGCACTCCAAATGACGGCAGCATCGCTTCGCAGGTGGGCTAGCAAAGGACAGGGATGTCTGAATACACTCCGCTCCCAGCAGCCCAGCTCCGCAGCACGGCCTCACAGGGCACGGCAGCAGAGGCACGGGGCCCGGCTCCAGCCCGCTCCGCAGCCCGCTCCGCAGCCCGGCTCGGCGCTGCCCAAGGTGACCGCGCGGCCGGTGCGCGCCGTGCATCCCGCCCCTCTCTCCGCACTCCTCTCCCGCGGAGGCCGCGGCCCCGGCTCCGCGCCGCCCCTCACCTGACGGGACCGGCCAAGGAGCAGCGGCAGCACCACACGGGCATGGGGGGATCCGTCGGGCTCGGCGCTGGCGCGGCACCCGCTCCTCCTCCCGCCGTCGCCACACTGGGGCCGAGCCGCGCCTCCTCCCAGCTCGCAGGCGGCTGCGGGTCACACGCGGAAGGAGGAGCCGCCGCCAGCACCGGGAGGGAGGGGCGAGAGCAGAACGCGCTTCCTCCCTCCCGCCCGCCCTAAGGGGAAGAAGGACGCGCTCAACACCCCCACAACGGCGGGGAGAAGCGTGCTCCGGCGCTCCCCCATAGGGAGGCGATGCCCGCTCCGCTCCGCGGCCCATATAGCCGCGCGCAGCCCCTCCCCCGCCGCGGCGGCCGCTCCCGCCCTCCCGGCTGAGGCCGCGCTGCGGAGCGCTGTGGGATCGCGCTGCCCCAGCGCGTTGCGCCTTTTGTTACATCGCTGCGGCTCCGCGGGGAAACTTGGAAGGGAGATGTTTCCCTCCCCTCGTGAGGAATTTTGGAGTCGACAGCCGCAGCGGGTTGTGTTTGGAGAAGGAAGTGCGTTGCTGTTGCCGAGCTGACACAGCTGCAATGCCAGCAGGGCCGTGGGGTTTCGTGTGGGCTGCTTCAGCCTGGAGGTGGGAAGGCTGTGGGGAGACCCCATTGCAGCCTTCCACTACTTCAAGGCGGCTCATAAACAGGAGGGAGACCGACCTTTTGTGTAGGATGGTAAAGTAGATAGAAATGGCTTTAGCTAAAACTAAAGAGGGGAGGTTTAGATTAGGTGTTAGGCACAAATCCTTTACTCCGAAGATAGTGAGGCACAGGTTGCCCAAAGAAGCCACAGATTCCCTATCCCTTGAGACATTTGTTACCAGGTTGGATGGGGCCCTGAGCAGCCTGATCTGGTGCCACAGGGATTGGAACTGCATGGGCTTTAAGGTTCCTTCCGACCCAGGTCATTCTATGAAAATGCACATGTGGGTATTAACATCTACATATGAATACTTCATATACTTAATGTTAGCTAAATTATATTTTCGTAGTTGAGGTCAGTGGAGCGTTGGGAGTTCCCCATGTCCATCCCTTGCTCAGAGCAGGGTCACCTACAGCCTGGGACCACATCCAGATGATGTCTCAAATAAAATAAAATAAAATAAAAAATGACAGCACAGGCAGATTTTTGAAGCTCTCCAAAGGCAGAGACTTGACGGCCTTTCTGAGCAACCTCCGTGGGTGCTGACCAACCTCACAATGAAATGTGCTTCCTTACATGCCAGCTTAATTTCCTGTGTTTTGACAGTGGAGAATCTCGATATAAAATCTCTTTTTAGAAAGTACAAAACACGCTGTTCTTCACATTTACCTAACAGTGCCTGTCACGCATCTTCAGACCAGAATTAAGTATGTGAAGCTGCTTTTAGCTTGTCATATTATTTATTTATTTATTTTGCCTCAAAAGATTTTAAAACAGAAACTACCCTAAATAAAATAGTGTCTTCAGTTCAGGAAAGTACATGAAGTACTTGCTTGCTTACCAGATAACACCCTCCTTGAATAATTCATCTTGTTTTATTAAAACTGTGTCTGCCTTTGCAACAAATTACGGAAACCTCATGCCTTAAAAAAACTAGTTATAGCAGAGAGAAAGCTTTCCAGGTGTCACTAAGCCAGCTGATGTTAGGGTCAGATGCCACTGACTTGGAAGTTGACACATGAAGGATATGCTCAGCTTAAGGTACCACACAGCCTCTGGTCACAGCCTCCTCTGTGATTTCTGCCCATCAGCAGATCTGGTTGCCTAGAATATAACTCAGATCCTCATCTGTACTGGCATTATTATTAATCTTTGCCCTTCTCTTTGTGGATGTGACCTTGGGGAGTGGAGAAAAACAGGTGTCCACACCTACAAACAGAGCGTGTATCTTCCCAGCACACTTTTACGTTTGAAATGGAAATTGTTATGCCAGAGCTTCACTTTTTAATACAAAAGAGGTAGATTGGAAAAACAGCATTTTATAAACCCATCAAAAACTCATAGAGCTTCTCTAGAAATAGTATTCTGCATTGACAGTTATAATTCATTCTGTGATTTTCCCAGAAATAAAATTGTATGTTCCCTTGGAATTCTAAGCTGTCTCCAATGTCTCAGGTTTTTTGGTGGTGATTTATTTTAAATCTGTGATTACATCAGTATAAGGTATGTTTCTTTCAGGTGTGACTTTGTCACAGTGAAACAGTATTAAGAACTAAAGAAGCATCACTTATACAACCAGTAATCACACTCTGAAGGGATTTACATTTCCCGTTGTGCTCATTTCTGTTTGTAGATTCAGGCAGTTACTGTGTGCTAGGTGTTTATTCCAATTCTCTACATTTTACGTCATGATAACCAGCTTCCTGGTTCCTGTATTTCACTGCCACTCAGTAAAATCATCCATTTGCTCAATAAATAATTTTTAAAGCCAATGGAACTGAAAAGATCTTTTCCCCAAATGTTCAGTAGGTCATTATCAGTATGTGGAACGTCACTTTTTGTTGACCACAAGGTTATTTTCAACTTTTTTTTTTTTTTAACAAAATCTTCCTGTTGATCAGTGAGGTATGTGTAGTACCAGTTTGGCACTGCAATATTCCTGAACAATGCTTGGGTACACAGGATGGAAGCATCAGAGCAGGGGACTGGTATCTCAGTGGAACATGAGACATGTCCTGGAACAAGAGGGCTTTGTCTTCTGTGGCACAAGCAGCAAGATCAGTGAGTAACTGGAGAAGGCAACCTGCTCGTTGTGACACAGCACTAGGAACAGTGTGCTGGTAAGATTTCTGTGCCCCCATCCACTGCGATACGAGATCAAAGTATGAAGTGAGTAGAGAGTAGAGCTGTAAAGTTTGAAATGTCACTACGGGAGTATGATCCACTCTGTCCTGATAAATAATGCAGTATCTCAGTGCAGAGCTTACTCAGGACAGATGTCTCATTGATAACACACTTGTTCCCTGTAACATTGAATGACTGAAAAATGTCTGAGCTGCAAAGCCCAGTAAGCTGCTATGTAGTGAAACCTTTTCAGAGACAACCGAACAAATTTTGCTGCAAGTCTGTAACAAACTTTCTTCTCAGCCTGATGTACCAAGTGCTGAAGAAAGCTGAGGAGAGATTAGGAAGGCTTCAGGTTATTTGCCTTTACTGCTGTTAAGCAAGATAGCAACTGAGAAATCTCACTGTAAGACAAGTCTCGGCATGGCCAAGGAAAAATATAGAGGGGTCTCAATCATTCTAGGATGTCAGGATATGAGAATTCTGGTGGAGTAAGGTCAAAACTCTCAGCCAGGGGAAGACTAATTAGTTGTGACAGTGTCATACACTCACTGAAGAATATTAACACAGCACTGGACTGCTGTGGAAGATGGACAGAGTCAGATTAGAGAAAGCCTGGAAGATCGTGACATGACAGGCCTAAATGGTCTCTGGAAAAAGGAGACTTGGAAGAGATAAACCACGCAGGGTCTGCTGGTAGTGTCAGTCTTGTTGATATTCGGGATGAGAGCTTAAAGATCCAGACCTCTGTGCTACCAGTTAACTTCTAATGTGTATTTTTGGGAAAAAAAATAAAAATTAGATTACATGTACTTAGGGGGAAGGATGAACAAAAGCGCAAAGAAAGCACTTAATTATGAAGATAATGTCAGATCGTACAAATTATTTAGTCTCCTGCAAAGACCCAAGTGGCAGCTGTTGCCCTGTTCCTGCAGCCATGGCTGATGTGCATGGGAAACTGCCTGCAGTTGTACCTTGTGAAGGAGATGAGCTACTCCAGGCTGCCACATCACCCACAGTCACAGGAAGATGGCTGTTCTTTATCGTCTTTCAGTCTCTGGAGGAATTTGTAATGGCTCTGCCACAGCAGTTCGTCTCAGGTATGGTTTTAAGATGAAGTTGCTGGGAGGGAGAATAGCCAGAAGGGTTTTGGTTACCATTAGGTGAGTATGAGAAGATGCTAGAAAAAAGTCATAGAAAGGAGTGGGCATCATCCAGACTAGTGAGAAGTATAGGACTAGAACTTAAAGGCTTTAAGAACTGTAGAATCATAGAATGACAAGGTTGGAAAGAACCTACTAGATCATCTTGTCCAACCATCCACCCATTACCCATCCACCATATTGCCACAGGCTACTAAACCATATTTCATAGCTCCTCATCCTCATCTGCCTCTTGGACACTGCCAGGGACAATGGCTCAACCACCTCCCTGGGCAGGCCAGCCCTGTGCCTGACCACTCTCTGAGAGAAAAAGTTTTTCCTCCTTATATCCAGTCTAAACCTCCTCTGGTACGACTTGCGGCCATTTCCTTGAGTCCTGTTTGTTGCCTGGGAGAAGAGACCAATTCCCTCCTCATCACAGCCTCCCTTCGGGAAGTTGTAGAGTGCAGTGAGGTCTCTCCTGAGCCTCCTTTTCTTCAGACTAAACAATCCCAGCTCCCTCAGCCACTCCTCATAAGACTTGTGCTCCAGACCCCTCACCAGTTTCGTTGCCTTTCTCTGGACACATTCCAGGACCTCAGTGTCTTGTAGTGAGGGGCCCAAAAGTTGAAAGTTGAATGGTTGATGGTTAAAACAAATGTAGGGAAGTAAACACCTTGAGAGGTGTGTAACAACTTTTATGGCATATCTCTAACTAAGGCAAAAGGCACCTACTCATAATTGCCTCAGATTTGTTTGCAAGGGTGTGTTTGTACGTGTGGGAAGTGAAGACATGTCCTAAGGCATGTTCTAAACCTGTTCTGTACAATTAGTCAATTTAGTCCCCGAGGCAGTTCTTTCAGTAGTAGAACAAATAAACCAAGGTTGTATTGCATTTTGGACCTGTGAACTGCTCTGGTTGTAGTGTACCAAATTATCTGTGGTAAAGTAATATAAGTAAGAGAAAGTGTCCTGGGAAGTAAAGATTGTGTCATGCTGTGTGTCTAATGGATGTGTATGTTTAACTAGCACATTATCTAGTACATTTCATCCTTAATGAATATGAGTTTTTATTTAGTCATTTTTCTGTTTCTCAGCAAACTCGTTGCCTCCTCTCTGTAATAATAAATAGACTGTTGGTAAAATATGCCAACGGTATTTCGTAAATATAATTAGTCTGGAAGTTCTGTTTCCTTTTTCAGTTCTGCAGTTGTCTGTTATGACCTTTGAAAGAGCCTTCCCTGTGTAGTAATAAACAAGAAAAATATACTTGGAATGCATGTGAAAGCGATTTTCGATCGCTCTACAAAAGCCATTGACAGTTTGTTTTATTTATTTGACCAGGCCCAGGCCAAATGTATGTTCTAAGCCTAAAATATAATAAATTATCAGTTCATACCTTTGTATTTCTATCACCCTGTTTGTCTTCTGTATGAAAGTGAGCTATTGTGCCTGGATATATTTAATTTATGCTTTTAATAGCTCTGACATAAAACTAGGCCTAATTGCCTAAAGAAGCCTTCATAGAAACTATTCAGTAAATGCATTCCTCTACTAATACAACACAAACTGTGCTTGCTGTTTGTTTTCTGTTTGTAAGAAACAAAAGTAGAACCTTGTCAGTGTTTACCTACACAGGTGAACACCTGCCCTTTCAATTTTAGGTTATTTTTGTTTTATGTTAAGGAAAAATAGCAATGACAAAACAGTCTGCACAAAGAAAAAGTAAATGTTCAAACCCTTCATGTAGCTCATTTGAAGTGCAAAATGTTGTGGTGCGGGAGCGGGTTCAGAATCAGAGTGGAAATGGCTGTAGATCCCTGATATTTAAAACTTGGAGCAGTGACTCGCTTTGAATCATGTTGCTATCAGTGTGTAAAACATGTTTGCAACTATGCCATGATTGTGGAGCTCCTAGGTCACCTTAGCAAGGTGGAACAGTCTGGCAGTATCACTCCCCTGAGAAGTTTGCGCTGGCATTCTTCAGGTAGGTATTATGGAGCATAGCTACTTGTTCCACATTAGATATTTAGCCTTCATCTCCCAGTGTTGGAAACTGCCACCACCGAGCCCACTGGTGCAGTCCTGCTGTGATGTCCGTGCCCACAGTCCTGTTGATCCATGGAGGCCCTGGACGGAGCTCAGCACTGACCTGCATGGACTGCAAAAGCTCCTCCAGCCTTTGGCAACCCTTCAGCAAAGGTATGCTCCACCTACAGTTAATAGCTCTTGTCTTGTTTATTTTGAAAGTCTTATTCTGTAAGAAATCCCATCTAAACTTAAAGATAACGTTAAAATATCACAGAATCACAAAACTGTAGGGACTGGAAGGGACCTCTAGAGATCATGGAGTCCAACCCCCTGCCAAAGCAGCTCCCTAGCCCAGGTTGCACAGGTAGGCGTCCAGGCGGGTCTGGAACGTCTCCAGAGAAGGAGACTCCACCACCTCTCTGTGCAGCTGTGCCAGTGCTCCGTCACTGCACTGGGAAGAAGTTCCTACACACATTTGTGCAGAACTTCCTATGCTTCAGTTTGTAAAGAAAAATAAAAAAGCATGACTTTATGTCATATTTCCACTGTTTATCACATATCCAGATGCACACTGACTTTGGGGGAAGCAATTCTGCATTTTTTAATTAGGAAAAGTGCTTCCTATTACCTCAGACCTTTTTTTAGAACATGGCTTTTCATTTATAAATAATACATATATAGTTAAAGAGTAGAACTTCTCACCTCCCAGTTCTGCCAGGTCCTTCTGTGTGCTGGTTATTTTACCAGTGTCCTGCTCCTGGAGACAAATAATTTTGTTGTCGGCATTTAATATTTCCTGGAAAAAAATTAACAATCATACATCATATCAATCATACATCTAATGCAAAAAAAAATCTTTATCAAATGTAACTTCATTAATATAAATACATTTTCTCTCCGTGTATTTTGCCTTCCTCATAATTTCGTAGATTCTCTGAGCTAACCCTATTGCATTGCTTTAATGTCTTTTAGATGTAACGTCACGATGCATACTGCATTTTTATTTGATTATGACAATGTTCTGCTTGTTCCTGACAGTCTCCAGTGCATGTCTCATGCCACCTTCTCTTACAGCACACCCTGGGGCTTGTCGTGGGGGAAGCTGGAAAAACAATAACATGCTCATAAAGATGTCAAAATTGCAATTGAATTCATCATGAGCTTAATGTTTTTCCACTCTTCTCTCATGAAATAGAGATTGCACCTGCATCTTGTGAAAGTCAAGTTACACCTTTCAGGAGCAGTGGCAGATCCTTGGGGTGGCACAGTGTGTACCAGCAGTGATGTTCTGCAAGGGCTCAGAGAAACCTGTGAGAGAAGCACACTGGTCAAGGCTGCCACGCATGGAACTGTGAGGTGTCTGGGGCATAACATAAATGTGAAAGGATTTCAAACAGACAAAAATCCATTCTTTAAAACTGCTGAAATTCCTCAGTTATAAAAGGCTGCAGCATAATGTCCTCCAACCTGTTACTTTTTGCTGTGACTTCTATATTCCTCCCCCCTTTATCCTATTCTAAAGGCAGCTGCCGTAAGCGTCCTAATGCTTTTGCTGTTTCACACATTTCTTTGAATCACACATTTCTTGTGTATCCCAAATGGGAAGTGAAGGAGAGAGTGGGTGAGAAACATCACAATAATGGTGTCAGATATTGAAAGATCGGTGTTCAGGAATAGCTCTTAGAGGTATTTAGATAAAAAGGAAAGTATAAGCTTTCAGTCACTGAACCAGGCAATGTAATTAAGTACCAGGTCTTAGAATCATGACTGGTTTTCTTTTCTGTTTCTCCTGATAACCACCACAGCTATCTGTAGCATTTTAGTTCTGATTACATTCTTAGGACAGCAACATGTGCTGCTGTGTTTGGGCAGCTCCTTCCATGCTGGAGCCTTGGTCTGATTAGGGCTTTCAGTTTGTTCTGTAAACCAAAGTCAGTAAGTGAGAATGAAAGTGAAGAGACTGCATGACCAGAATACTTTGGTGATAAGTATGCTCACAGCTGATTTGGCTTTCCACTTATCTTTGTAGCCACGTACACGGGGTAAATCTCACAGTTAGTGTAGATGAGACTGTCAGTGCTTTTCTGATTCTGCTGCAAGATGTTCGTGATGTCGGTTTCTATTTTTACTCCGACACTCTCATTTCCTGAAGCTGACCGATAATAACTGAAAGTGACAAATGCATTTTTCTCACTCCGTTGCCAGTGACTTACAGCCATGCACACAATGGGAGACGCAATTGCTGAAAATCAGCACAAGTCGTTTTTCACACCATCCAAAATCCATCATACGTTTTTATCAAACTTCCTGCCTTTCACGAGGCATCAAAGGAAACCCCCAAAAAGGGCTCTTCAGAAGATTTTATTCATCTAAATGTTAGATGAATAAAATGTAAGAATAGCACAGTACCCACTGACAGCTTGGTTACAGCTACTCCCCCTTAGCAACTACGCTTTGACCACGCTTTCTGGTTGTATGTGGACATGAATTTCAATTTATGAAGCCACTCTGTTTTAATTGTCATAGCTATTAACCATTTCTTATCTATAAAAGACAGAATTCTGCAAGAACTGTGGACTGTGGACTATGGACTGGACAAAATCCAGTCAAATTAATCGAGCTGGACAGTGAACAAGTATTGCAGAGAGCTTTGGAAAGAACAACGTGAGTTTCTGTTGTGTCTCAAGTGTATTATCAGGCCTCCTATAAGTCTGCCTGAACACGGCTCTGCTCGCTCTTTTTTTGACACTCAGGATCTTGTTTTCTTCTTTCCCTCTCTTTCCCTGTTTGATTTCTTATACATGGGCTAAAAGATTATTTATCTGAGTGTGCGATTATTCTGTCATTGGTGTACATACAATGACAGTTGGTATAGGATGTGCTGTAGTTACTGCATTCTAACGCAGTTGTTACTCTTCACTTCATGTTAGACAAAAGCCATAATCAGATTATAAACCATAGTGTATAATGACTTCAAGGACATGTGCTCGGGGTAAATGTTGTTATTATATGCTGTATCAAACATGAGAAGTACTGACTGCACCTAAAACACATCGTTGTTAAGATGGTGGGAACTCAAACAGTATCTGTTGGCATGTGTGTTTTTGAAAGTGAAGACAGAGCAGGGCACCAGACCACCTGCAAGAGTAACGATCAGTTCTGTGCAGAAAACCCAGACTTTTAGGTCAGTAATACATAAGAAAATCCATTTCTCCAAGAGCATCGCAATCTGTCAAAATTAGCAGTTTCAATACTACAAATCTTGTTGGCTTTCTCTTTTTTCTTGTCAGAATGAGGAGAAAAACTAAACATTTGGCCACCTCCTACTCATGTTTTGTGACTGAAACCTGTGGTTTCATGTATGTAGTCTCTCTGTCTTTATTCAACTCTGGAAGTGGAAGAGAGATAGGAAACCCTGCTCCAAGTGGAATAGATAACTTCTGCATTATACGGTAACACATCGAGTACTGAATTCTGTAGAGTTGGAGGGAGTGGGAGTGTTCTCTTCTTGTTTTGTACAGCATACGGTACGGATACCCCTGGGCCTGGATTATAATCCTGGGGAACACTACAATACAGGGACATATTTATTATTATCTTTTAAATGAACTAGCGGCATTCAGTACTAGATGAGAACAGATGCTGTTTTATCCCCAGACTGTATTTATCTCAGGAGTCAGATATAGTTTGCTAGTGACCAAAAGTACTGATCTTCATCTCCCAAGAGTATTTTTGGATGAACACTTGATGAAAAGAAAATCATCTTGCTCTCAGTGTGACTGCATGAAAATCTACTGGGACAAGTTAATGTGAATAATGGGCACAGAGGCAAGCACGGCTCGTAATTTTGGGTGTTCTTAAGTGGCTTAGCTTTTCTGGTGCAACTTTGTTTTGGGATCAGTGCTCATAATATGTATAGGTCTCTGCATTTGCCTGAAAAGCCCCGCGTTACATTACTGAAACAGCAGGCAAAAGTCTCGCTGATAAGAGCTTTATTCAACCTTGCTGAAAATGTTAAGTCTAGTAACAATAAAGGCTTAACTGTTCTACAGGCTGGTCAACTGGGCATTGCATACTACAGGAAACAATTGCAGGCATTTAGCATTTCAGGACATATAAGCCAGGACTACTCAGGGATGCAGGATGTGAATATATATCCCTGGTGCTTCCACACTGTTGGTGGAATGGCAGAAATGCACATTCCTTTAGTCCGTACTCTCAATATAATCTTGGAATATTACATATTACAGAAATTTCAGTTTTGTTTTCATACTTTCAGGTGAGACTGAGGAGACTGCTTCGCATTTTTTGACACTCAGGAACTCTTAGACTGGATTTAGGCTTGCTTGCTCTGCATTTGCCTGGCAGGATAGGGAAGGGTCAAGCTTGTGTTTCCCACCTGAACACCAGCCAGGTGTTGGTAAGTGAGAATAGAGTTTGTTACTGTTGTAGTATAAAGAACACACATGCACCTGTACTCATTGTGGATTCCTGCACAGCTCATGCTTGTAAATTCTATACTTAAAGATGGCATAAAATAAATCATAACCCAGAGAAGGAGAAAAGCAGTGCTTGAACTGATTTTCGTTTCTGTGATTACTTTTTCTCTGAGTTTGAATCACTAGCTGGAATTAAAATTATTCTTCTTATTAGTTCTTAGTATGAAAAGCAGATTTCGTGTTGCATTTAGTAGCTAATGGGTACTTTTATCTTCAGTTTCCAAAAGTTGCTTCATCAAATCTGGTCTAATTTATTGTTGCTCCTAAGCTATGTTCTTTATAAAAGAATAGTTTCCACTTACTCTCAACTGTTCAGAACTTTGGTTTAAATGCTTGAAGATAATTATGATACTGCCTTAATTTTAGAAGTCAGTTCTACTCTCTTCCTCCTCTCTGGTTTTGCAGATTGCTCCATCCCTCCAGTCCCTTTTCTCTGACCCTTCTTCCCTCAGACTCCTGGCATGTGGAAAGCTCTGTTCAGTTCACCTCTATTCTTACTAAATTCTTCCATTAAATTCTTTTCTACAGGGTTTCTTTTTCCTATTGTTTGTGCTAATTCATTGTCTTAATTCATCATGATCTATCTAACATACGGTTCAGAAATGCTTCAGTTGGGAACAAGAGAATTTAATCAAGTTAGGAAATTATCTTTCTATCTTAGCAGAATGTAATTGTGCATGTCATTTCAACTAGAATAAAAACCAGCAGCACTCTTTGTTGTTTTTGGCAGACTCCCCAGCCCAAATGTTGCCTCTCCTATTACCAACATCAGCAATGGGTATCGTGCTTAGTAGAACAGAAAGGTCTTATCACAGGTAGTGGCAGATAATGACAGAGCTTTTTTGGAAGAAGAAATAACCATATATAATATATATATAGTTCTTACTGTATTAACAAGAAAATCAATTTATTTCCAACATCTTCCTCTCAGAAGTTGCTGAGATGTAGTTTGCATCTCTGGTTGTGGCATTCTCTGTGGGTTTGGCCATCCGTTGTTTCCACAGTGCCTGATTCCCACCCCCTGGCAGCCAGGAGCTGTGTTTGTAGTGCTGCTGTTTGCAAACTAGCAGTTCTAAGTTAGGCTAACAAGTATTCAGCAGTGATACTGGGATAGCACTGTGCCAGCAACTGTCTGGTTCAGATGCTCGTAGAATCATTTTTGACGTGCAGTTGCAATCTCTTTTTGGAGCACGAGACTCCTTTTCTTTGACTTACACAAATTCCCTGTGCAGATTTAGAAAGCCGGTTTGGGCTCTTTGCAGTTTTTTGTTTGGTTTGATTTCTCTATTTTTGATTTGAAAAAACCAGCAGGGCCCCTGTTACTAACTTGGGTTGGTTTTTGGATTAAAAGCTTTCCATTATGTGAGAGAAAAAAGGTACTGCAGATGCCCAGGCAAGATTCATCAAGTCTCCTAGGAAAAATCACTCCATAGCTGTATCCCAAAGAGAAAGAATGTTTTGCTGAGGCTTGTATCACATGATCTGTACTGCCAGTGTCCTTATCCAAGGCAAACTGAAATGTTTCATAGCATCCATTAAAGCCATGGCAGTGCTTGGGGCAATGAGGCATCAAGCCAGCACCTCCTGAATCACTTTTTCTATGGCAATCTATGTGCTAGTGTAACTGCATTTTGTGTGTTAGAAAAATATTGTAATATTTTCAAATGCGTCCTGCGTGGTCATTTTATTTTTGAAATCTGAGCTGTGGACTGAAACAATAAGTGCACCAACACCATTCCCTGAAACACCGTCTATTCTTGGCGTTTGGGACACATCCCCAAACAGCTCAGCTGCCTTGTCACATCAGATAATCAAAAGGCATTCTGACATAATTTAGACTCTAACCTTCAATTTCACTCTCAATAAACAGAAAACCGAATGCTGCCCACAAAACACTGAGAAAACAGAAGCTGTGACTGTGTCATTCTGAAGCAAATCTCTGTCACTACAGATGAGACATTCCCCTGCCTTCACACAATAGACGCTTTTATTTATTGCTATCAAGACTGGAGCCAAACAGAACAGTATCTCTTTGTACACAGATATTTCTTTTAATTTATTAGTGCGTTGATCCATTTAAAATTGCTAATTAGCTGAGCTATGATTAATGTGACTCAAGTAACTGGAAAATCTCATAGTCTTGTAATCTCAGGGCTTTTCGACTGAATAGTCTGCCAGTACTGCTCCCTCTGCTCGTAAGTAAAAAGGTGTTTAGCCTGGAATAAATAAATAATACATCTCATTGATATTGATAATAAAAGGAGTCAACTGATCATTATAGCGTTATAATGCTTTCTGTGCTTGCTGATTAAATGCTCCATTAGTTTCTTTAGCCAAAAAATATACTCACTGCAAAATTATTAGATTACTTTTGAGCAGTAGAGACTAATATTACATATTTTCTGTAACAGTTTACAAATAAATAGCACATCTTGCTCCAGTTACATACTACTCTGTATGTAAATTGTAGTATCATGGAATCAAGGAATGGCCTGGGTTGGAAGCGACCTTAAAGATCTTATACTTCCAACCCCAACTTGCCACCCAGCAGACCAGGCTGCCCAGGGCCCCATCCAACTTTGAGTGCTTCCAGGGATGGGGCATCCACAGCTTCTCTGGTAAGCCCGTGCCAGTGCCTCACCACCCTCTGAGTGAAAAATTTTCCTTTGACATCTAATCAGAATCTCCCCTCTTCTAGTTTTAAATCACTCCTCCCTTATCCTGTCGCTATCAGATGGTGTAAAAAGCTGGTCTTCCTCCTGTTTATGATCTCCCTTCAGGTACTTCAAGGCCGCAATGAGGTCTCTCCAGAGCCTTCTCCAGGTTGAACAAGTGCAACTCTCTCAGCATGTCTTCGTAGGCGAGGTGCTCCAGCCCTCTGACCACCCTCATGGCCTTCCTCTGGACCCTCTCCAGCAGCTCCACATCATTCTTGTGCTGGGGTCCCCAGACTTGGTCACAGTACTCCTAATGGTGCCTTACAAGGGCAGAATAGAGGAGGACAATCCCATCCTTGCTCTGCTGGCCACCTCCCTGTTGATGCAGCCCAGAATACTGTTGGCCTTCCAGACTGTTTTTCATCCACTGGGAATCCCCAAGTCCTTCTCCGCAGAGCTGCTCTCATTGAGTTCTTCTCAGTCTGTATCCCTGTTTTCCCTGTCTCCCTCTGCAGAAGCACAAGAAGCTGCTGACCCTGCTGAGCTGCTGGCTGGCAGCAGCTCTGAGAGGCCCTTCCTACCAGCCAGCCCCTTTGTTGTTTCATGAAAGGCAACTGAGGTCAGCTTAAACCACCAGATCTGCAGTTGGTAGTAAATGGTGTTGAGCAATCACTTCTTTTCCTTGAACCCAGACCTTCTTTGTGTAGAAACAGATGGAATCCAATTGTTTTCTAGAAACACTGCCCACTGAAAAGTGCTATCAAATTGAGGGCAGTGCCAAATAGTGCATGTTCAGCTAAGACAGTGAGTGTACGACAGTAAATCACAGCTACCTGTAGGATTTAATTAATTTAATTAAACAAGCTGACAGGTGTGCGTGATACAAAATTTGTGCTTAAGGTGATAAAAGTCACCTTTGCAGGACTGTTCAAATGAGCAATACTGCCAAAACTTCATCTGTATAGAACAGTGCTGGCCTAAGCAGCATCACTTTTCTAAGGATTCTCAGACTCATCAGCCTCTGAGTCTTGCTCTTTGTTAGGCTTTCGGAAGATGTCCTTATTGAAGCTGTTACAATATTTCTCTGTTCATTCTCAATTTTAATGCTTTGCCAATACCTGGAAAGAAAAAGCGTGCATGGAATAAGGCATCTTGTGTCACTAAAGACAAATAAAGTGATATATCCACAGAGGCAGTGGGAAGTTGGTGTTTGCTCTCCTCATAGTCCATGCTGTCAGACTTTAAGTCTGAAAGCAATGTCTTCCAGACCTTACTAGCAGGAGCACCTGCTGCTTTAGTAGAGAAGTTACACTCAGCCAGGTAGGACCACAATGCCACTGAACAGCCCACACCCATCAAGAGGGCCTAATTATATTTAAAATGAGAAATATAATGTGATAGATACATCGTTGCTCAGTCTTCCCATGATCAGAAGCAGGGATGAGATGGCAACTGCACAAATTCCACTACTGAAGCTGCCAGTGACAGAAATGTTTTCAGATTTCAATACACAGGGCTTATTTATGGAAAATTTCTGTTGACACCAACAGGCTCATTAAAGTGAAGACAGCAGAAGGTGTAATGGAGAAATCTGTGCTGCAAGTGTTACTAATAATCAATTTTAGAAAGGAATTATGAGGTTGGAGCCATATTCCACTGCGGGCCCCCTTTTCATTGCACCTGCAGTCGGTTTCCACCCAGGACTCAGACCTGGCTTTACATTCCTGTCATCTGGTCCCACTTGGTAACACAACAGTTTGAACAGACATTACCTGCAAGAAAGCAAAAATATTAACGAGTATTTCATCAAAAGCCAGAGGGAATTTGTTAAAGTGGCTTGGTTACATAAAAGAGGGCAGCACAGCTGTATTTTTATAGGTGCGTTGCAGTGGGCAAGGAGAAATTATATTGTTCATGAATTGCTTTAGTGCATGCTGTTCAAAAAGAGCTGGTATATATAAACAGATTTTATCTAATAAAGAAGAGCTGAATTTTTTCACGTTGCCTGACATGAACCGAAACTGATTATTTTCTGAATGTTTTGTTTGCCTTTTTTTTTTTTTTTTTTTGAAGAGCATCTATAATAAAATCTGTGCTGAGGATTGTATGAGTTTTAATATAAAATGTGTTGATTCGCTTACTTCATTTAGGATGTCATTTTGAATGCAACATTTTGGAATTTTAATGCATCATTTTTAAGTGTGGTTGCTAAGTGGGCATGTTTTGGATTATGAATGAACTCAGTTAACACTTCATTCTTGAGAAGGAAAGCTGCTATCCAAATAATTTGTTAAGATGATTACGTGAACAGAGAATGAAAAACAGGAGCAGAAAATCCAACATGAATTCTTACAGAAAAGAAGTCTGAGTTCTCCAGAGGCCACAGACTGGTGCCTTTAATCAGTGAATTGGCCAGACATAATTAACAACGACAACAACAACAACTCAGTACAATGCTTCTGACTTCTCTGCATTTTTAAAGATGGTGAAATAAGGTCATGACTTCTACCTGACTGATTTGATGCTGATTCCTTAGGCCAGCAGAGGTCCTGCTGAAGTCTGTGGTAGTTTTTGTCCACCACGTGCCACCAAGGGACACCAGCAAGGATTATGAAAAGGAACCTTCTAGTCTGAAACCAATTCCATTGAGCTTTAAAGCAGGGATCTGCCTTTAGAAAAGCTTTCTGATGCATTTTCATGGCAATATAGATTCTCTTTTCATGCATCCTAAAGTTTAAGAAAGTATAGGAGATGAGATTTCTTGAGTTGCATTGGAAGATTCAGAAATGTACGGCACTCAAGTTGGTCGCTGTTAAAAAGGAAGATATTTAGGGTCTAGTTCTCAAAGGCACATGACTTCTTCTTTGCCCCAGGGCGCTCATTTGCTCAGGCACATCTGAGGACACCACACAGTCAGTGATTGTGGTTTATTAAGTACTTTAGAATCATGGAATCCTAGAATCATTGTATTGTTTGAGTTGGAAGGGACCCCTAAAGGACTTCTAGTCCAACTCCTCTGCAACAGGGAACTTCTGCAGCTTTCTTCTAGGACTGTGTGGTTTTGAGACCGATGTGTAAATGATGTGTGGTTCTGCACATTCACATAGTGCAGCATCTAAAAATATAAAAAGTCTCATTAAAGCTCCTTATTAATGTATGAAATCTAAAATCCACAGAATATATGTTAGAAGAGAAACATTCAGCAAAGCAAGAAGTAGCAGTTATTTTAAGAAATCAGAAGTTTTTGTGTGTTTTTTTTTTTTTTCCTGCATCATGCTCGTGACTTTAGCAATTGTTGATCCACTTGAGAATTTGCTGAGTGGTTTTTATGAACCCACTGGTGTAGTTAGCTTAGCATTCTGTGGGGACATGTGAGAATTACTAATAGGCACAGAAAGAATGGCTTTGCCTGCACAGAGTTCAGCAGGCCCTTTCCAATGATTATTCACGGGGGGATAAAATACAGGCTCTGTAGCCATAGAGGTTGCTGTGGTTACATAAGGCAAGATGATGGCTGTTGATAATTTTATGCTAACAGCCATACTTTAAAGTTTCAAATCCACAACGTTTAAGTTCTGGGGGACAATCAGTATATGGCTTTTGGATGAAGAAGGCATTTGAATTGTTTGTAGGTGGTATGGAAACTGCAGAGAGGAATGAAAAAGTTGGTGTTAAAATTGTGAATATTTAACATTTAAGAGCAGTTTATCTTATCTGGTAGAGCATTCCTTTCAGCTAAGTGCTGTCAGATCCCCATTTCTGAGCCAATGCTGTGTGTGCCACTCCTGTGGGCTCCACCAAGAGTCATCTCTCCTTATTGTTCACTACTGAGTCCTTCTTTGACTGGTGGCAGTTACCATTCTAGTTACAAAGTCTGCCCCTCCCAGGGATGGATATCTGACCTCGTTAACATTTAAATTATTGTTTTTGGGGGAGCTCAGAACTGATGACTTGAAAAAGATAATGAAATAATCTTTCAAATATAGTATGTAGTGCATATCTCAATTTTTTTTTTTTTTATTTTAAGCTCCCTGCCTTTGTGTAGCATTGAAACAATCATTACTGACCCTTTAGAATAATCCCCTGCTTATCACAATGTCAGCTCCATGAAATTGCTTCTCTCTTCAGTGCTGAATACAACTGCACCTATGCAGAACAATCCTTGGTAGACTTGCGCTTATGCTGGAATTCAGATGTCTCCTTCTTATAATTGTCCCTTAAAGAAAAGTGAACATGCAGATAAAACTCTGATGGATCTAAATGAATATGTGTGCAAATCATCCCTGATACGCCTCTTTAAATAGGGAGCTTATTCAAGGAAACAGATACTTGAGGAATGGTTCTCTCTTACTCATTAAAAACAACAGTCAGTGAAAGACATTTGACAGGGTAGCATCTGCTTTACCTTTATCAGATTAGACTTTTAACAAAATAAACTGATCTGCAAATGTAAAGCAGTCATCTGGTTCAGAAGCAACTGAGGTCTTTAACATCTGCTGAAGCATTAGATTACATTTTATAACAGAATTATTTGAAAACACTGGCTAAAAACCAGCTTTAAAAATATCTGTTCCTGATATGTCGTTACTCATCTGGACTGTTATTTCTAATTCTTTTTGTTGTATGATTTTGGGTGGAGGTTACAACCCTGACACAGATGCCATCTTCCTCGTTCACTGACCCAGCCATGAGGCATTCCCTTCCCTCTCCTTCACCAGCTCCTTTCTATCTAAATCAGGTTTCTAAGAGCCGCTCACTTTTTGTACATGTAGTCAAAATATTTGCATGCCTTTTGTTTCCTTCTTTTTCCCTTCCTCCACCGTGTACTTATTCAAGCAGTCCCAACAGGCTGCCTCTCTTGGTAGCCTTATTTTCCTTACGTCCTTTTTCACCCCATGCTTGTATTCTCCCCCATCTAGTTTGGTAAAGGATCTGCTTCCACAGAGTTCTCTCTCTTCCGTTTCTCCTCAAAAGGGTATCCCTGGCAGATGTTGGCCTTTAAAAACAGAAGTAAAAAGAGACCTGGAAGTAAAAGTATTCAGCCTTGTATCTTCTGAGTTTGGTTAAGTGTAGTATTCAATTTAATTCAACCTTATAAGGAACTTTCTACAAATAATTCCAGTTTCAAGAGTTTATTTGCCATTTAGGTGCTATTAGTTGAATGTATTTCTCTGTGCTTGTCTATTAGTTGAATGTATTTCTCTGTGCTTGTCTTACCCTCAATTTAAATTTTAACTCAGTTGTTTGTTTTTATCTTTTGAAACCACAAATGCTGGTTTATTGTTGCTTTTTGTGCCACTTACAGAAAGACAAAATGCATCTACCAGTTGACTATGTCATGTGAAGGATAGGGATGGTGCTGTTATTGTTATGACAGCATGAAGATATGATCAAGACAGTTTGCTGGTGCAGCAGATATCTTTCATTAGACGAGGTTGTATCACTGGGAAAATTAGACAAGTTTTTCTGCATGTGAGTCACTTTTTCAGGTCTGAATCTTGAAGCAGAAGCCTTCAAAGCTAAGAAGACGTTGAGATCATTGTCTTCTGGCATATTAGTTGTGCCTCTGATCTTCTCAAAGAGAAAGTAGCTGGCACTTCTGAAGAAAACAGGGAGAAAGAAATAGGAAAAGGAAGAGGAGATCAAGGAAGAAAGACATCAGGAAAGGAAAGGAGGTTTTAATCTAAGAAAATCACTCTCTGAATTCATGGTGTTTATTATCCAGCAGGTTTGTGAAAGCACTCATTTTTTCTTCGGAAAGAAATGTAAGATTCCTCAATAAGCATCTAAAATAAACATCCAAAATAAAATACAGTGACTCTTTTCTAAGAAATGTTCCCTCCCTGCTAAATGGGTGCTTCTGTCCTTTGCAGCTTTTAGATACTACTTCTTTCTGGTGCACAGTAGTCTCTTCATTTCACCTTCACAGTTGCCCTGAGACACTTGATTCAGTTGATGAAATGTGTTATGTCCCAGAAGTACAGATCGAGGGCTGATGATTGTTCAGCATTGCGGGATGTGTATTGTGCTGGTGGCTGAGAAATGCTGGTTACATTTTGTACTCAGAAAGGGACTAAATATGTTTGGTTTGCTTTTGCCACAGGCACCTTGCTTTTCATAACGGGTTAATGAAGCTGGGGCCTGCGTAATCAAAAGGGTGGTTCTGGAGAGCAGTATTTCAAAACAGGGCTCTTCCAATAAATCTATCATCAACATTTGCCTCTATGTCATTTCCAGTATATGGAATTGCAAGTGAGAAGGATGTGTAAGAGCTTGATGTTCTGCTGCCACTGTGCTGTTTCAACATCACGTGTACCCAACAGTATGTCTTGTTTTTCTTCTTTTATGTATTAATAAGTACAAACAAAACTTGCCTTTTTAAAATCAGACCCTAACAGCAAAAAAGGAGGATAACTGATACCAACATTAGCTTTTTTTGTGTTAAGTATGTTGATTGCACTGTAGTTGAAATGACATTTATGCAACTGATTGAATCACTCTGTGGGGGAGGATGTGATAATACTGTTGCATTTAACCTATTCCCTAAACTTTCTGTTTAGTTGCGATCTTGACATGATGATGAGCGTATGGTCATTGTCAACACTGGTTAACCTCATCTACATTTTGACCCGTTTCACTTGCTACTTATGGTCATGCTGGGTGACCACAGGCAATGTTGAATTATTATATATATGCTGTTTGTGTTAACAGCCCACAGTATCCTGTTGGCTGTGTCTAAATAAGCAGAGATCTGCACACAGCACTTTGGCTTTTTCCAAGAAGTGCCTGGTCAGTTTGGGTAATGAATGATAATCCAGCCCTCTTTGGTTTAGCATAAAACCGTCCCGTGGTGTTGCTTGCTGTTTCAGCCAAAACTTTTCCATCAAGTTCTCATTCTTCAAATCTCCAGATGTGTCTTCTGCCCTTACACAATGAAATTCTCCACAAGAGGGAAGTCTTGAGAGTTTCACTGAGCACATAGTAAAAATAGCTGTTCTACCTTTTTGATGCTTGTAACGTAAGTATTAAACCGAGTAATTCAAACAATACTTCCATTAAACCATTAAAGATTCACTTAAATGATGCTGGGCTCATTTAGGTTTATTTTGTTGATGTTGTTTACATGAACTTTCTCCTTTGAGTTGCTTACTGTACTACAGTAACAGTCATTTAATTCATTTGACACGACAACAATCAATGCATGGCAGAAAATACATTACACACTTGATAGTTTTTGTGAACAATCTCTTATGAACAGTGAATAGAATATGCACAGTCCTGGTTGTGCACAGAAACATGGAATCTCTGATGTCAGTGGGGATCTTTGGAGAGATCTCTTAGCTAACCTATGTAGCTTTTACATATTCCTTGTTTTGCATGTTGAATCTGTCTATTTTGCTGCATTGTGGTACAGGAAGTTTCACACCAGTTCTACGTACTGTGTTTATTGTGCAGCATCCCTTGCCAGCTCATTGCTCCCCTTGCAGTCTAATGGTTTGGCTGGAAAATAAAAGTTGTGGGACCTCCAGTACTGCCGTTCACTCCTGCTGAAACTTCAGAAGTCATTAACTTTGTTTTCTCATTTTGTCCATCTTTAAATTGAGATCACCTATGTTGAACTGTTCAACATTTCTGTTGCTATTATGAGCTGTACTGTGTAGTCTCATTTCAGATTACTGACTACTCTGAATAGAAGTTATTGTTGTTGGTTTTTGTGTTTTTGATTCATTTTCCCCCCAAATTACATCTTGTGTCAAGAGAAAGATTCCCAAAGCATTTTATACATTTTCCATCTGGTTCAGTCCAGTGTTTCTTCTTTCTTTCCAAGTGGAGGCATACTTTGTTGAGAAATATCCATAAAGATAATGTTATATAGTTAATGCAATATATAACATGGCAATTGCTTGTAGAGCTCTTTGGAGGGCAAGGCTGTCTCTGGAAACAGGAAGCTTATAGCTTACAGCTGCAGAGGCCTCCCAGGGGCCAGCAGTGCCAGACACCTTGATGGTCCTCTCACTGCTCGTAGACCATAGAGCTCGGGCTCCTGCCATGGAAGACTGTTCAGACACTGCTGGATCCCAGCCCCTCCATCTATCCCAGATTGCGTGGGATTTCCCATATGATATATCCACATCTCGTGTGGGATACAGTGTGACATAGCTTAGTGAAAAGTTACATATTCTATTCACTCTTAGGTTTTTCTTTTCTTCTTCCAGATTGCTGTTTTTCTTTGGGCTCTGGAAATCATGTTTTTGAGTATGCCTGAGTATTCTTGTGCTAATACATATATATATATATATATACATATACATATATGAGTTTAATTCCTGTTGACCCATACAGAATTATAAAGTTTTTGGAACTGTAATTTATAAAAGAGCTCTCACTCCATGTTTTTTAAAAATAGACTGTTTCTGTTATTATCTGAGTACTGTACAAGTCTTCTTTTACTAAATTTCTTTACTATTTTATTGTAATTTACGCTACTACTCTCCCTTTGTTAAAAGGGGAAATTAGTAATAATGGTTAATTAGAAAGTGAAATAATCAGCAGTATTTAAAACTGTGACAGAATTGCAAGAAAATGATATCATTTTTTCATGTCTGAAGATGTGGACTTGATAATTTCAAACACGGACTGAATTTGGGGCAAACTGCATGAAGATTCACCTTTTTAAGCCAGCACGAATATTAACAGTATACATGGCATGGAAAACCTCTCTAAAAGCAGAAATCTTGAAGTGCAGTGCCAAAACACAGTACTGTGAGCTGATTACCTCTGTGTTAAGACCTTTAAGGACACATAAAGCAAGGTAAAACCCAATCAGTGTGCTTTAGGGGAAGCTGGTGACTCAGTACTTGACTTGTGGCAGTATTCATGTACAGACATCCACCCCTCTGTGTGCAAGTCCTCCTCTCACCTTTCTTAATTAAGTCTGTATTCCACACAACAGTATATTACTGGTAGGGTATGCCAGGCACTCCATTTCAAAGCACTCCTATGACTTGTGTACATACAGCTTCAAAACTGTTGCAACAGAATCTTCTGGTACTTACCCAGTTCACCTATTTGTTCTCACGAACTGTCAGTGTTTGAACAAGTGACACTAATTCAATTTTCTCTGCCACCTTATTGTTCAAATACTGGGAAATCTGCTTTTGTGTGACCGACAAGTAGAAAGTTCTTGTCTTCACATTACAGCATGGCAAAGAAAGTCAAAGAGATTAAGGGACTTGTCAAGGACGCACCAGGAGGCGGTGAGATAGCTGGGAGAGCTATTTTCTGCTGCTGAACCCCTGTGCTTTAACCCCAGGATCGTACAAATGAACACAGGCAGAAACTTGACCTGAAAATAGCAGCTTTTCAGTTAAGATCACTAATGAGGATTTTAATTAGTTGAGTAAGCCAGTGTCAATACCATCAGTAAACCAAACTCCATGACCTAGCAGCCTACTTCTTCCTGAAGGAAACTGTATGCTGTATGAGTGTGTACCAAGCCTTTTCAGCTGTAACTTACCTTTTTTTTTGTCACGAGTTGCTTATTTTTTACTTAAATGACATTGTTCTATTTAGGATGTAGATCCATTCTGGGTGTTCACCACTGGACTAAATTGGCCACCCATTTCCACCAAGGGCTGGTGGGGCTGTGGGGCCCCTCATGGACCTTCACAAGCCCAGCATCATCCCCTGTGGTGGCTGGGCTTTCTCTGCCCATGTCTCCAGTCCGCCAACAGCTGCCTTCCATCTGGCTTCGGCAGCGAACATCTCTTCCCTCTGCCACGCAGGGAACTTGTATCACTGCTGCTGCTGGTGGGAAGCCTTCTCCCCAGAATCCCAGCACCTGCTGACAACATAAATAACACCCTACTCTCTGACTTGTATTATTTTAGAGCCATTGTCCATGAACGTCTTTGCAGCAGCTGTCCAGTTACAGCTTTAAATGCACCTAGGCATACTCTGAAATGCAACATCCTCTGGTTCACTGTAGCAGAATACTCACCAGTGGAAACAGTTTGCACAGTTGGGGTGATTTTTTAGTGTAATGGTGGCAATACTCAGGGACATTTTCTAGCTGACTGCATTTGAATAGACAGCAAAAGAGGGAATTCTGGACCTGCAAATAGCTTAGGATGACTGCATGTGTTATGCACCACAGTCTTGCACTACTCACTAGCAGTTACAAGTGCAGTAAGTTCTGCAAACACTGAGTAGACTTCCAGCCACCAGGTGCTTCTAAATATTACTAGGAGATCGGGAGGAGGAAGGCTGAAGTATGGAAGGAGGGAGAACAGTGTGATGGCTGACCATCATCAGCAAAGAGAAATGAGCAAAATAAGAAGGGAATGGAAAGAAGTTTCCTTGCAGACTCTCCAGGAAGGGAGAACAGCTGGTGAGAAAAGGCAGAAATAGTACTGCTTTGCTTTGCTGGACTCTGCTGCAGAATGTTCCTTCAATGACTGCACTGAGAAAGCTGTGCCAGCCTGGGGATACACTGCATAAAATGGTTGTAGGACACAGCTAGTACCAGGAATCGTTTCACCACTAGAATTAGCTCCCTTTCTCAATGACTGTATAGGAAAAGCCCCAAATAAATCAAGTCTGCACAGGGCTAAGAAAGTCCCACTGGTGGAAATGAGGTGCTGGTGGAGGGCTTTGCTGCTCTTTGTACCACTGGCAGACCTGCACTTCATATGAGCTCCCTGAACAGGTATATAAAGAACAAATTATCTACTAACTACAGCCTAATTAGCATAGTCAGTGGAGGACTATAGGTACAGACACAAAGTCAATAACTGTAAAACTTGAAGAAGATTTCTATGTGCTATTGGGAATGATAAATGCAAAAGAAAGGCTACAAACAATCAAATAATAAAAAATGACCTCAAGTCTTGGTTACACAGGCTATTAAGTGGCAAAAGAACAGTATCGATTTGTCTTAACTTCCACCATCTTTAGTAGATGAGAGTGTTGTTCTATTTTTATGCCGCTTTGATGGTGTGCTTGTAATTAAAAATATCTCAGCTCCAAATAATTTTCTGAGTAACTTTGCTTCCATCGTTTTACCAGAGTTCAGAATGAAAGGAAAAAAACACAAAAACAAAAACAAAACCATGTTACTACTCACTAATTAAAACTTTAAGAATGTCCTGTGAAAAATACCGGATTTATATTTCCTGTTTGAAACTTTCTGCTGCAGCAAAAAAATGTGTCAGCTTTTAGCGGCAGCTAAAAGGGGCAAGGAACTGGCATACATATGCAGGATTTGTGCATTCTGCTGAACACAACCCCCAAATTGTGGAGTCCATTTTGTCTCTTTCTGAGCCTTGTAGAGTCTTTTCTAGAGCCTTCCTTCACCTTCCTGCTCATCCTTCCCTTCTCAGAGCAAGCTCAGACCAATTGGTTTTGAATCCTCCCTGCCTTGAGGGGCTTTCCTATTGAATCATAGACTATCCCAAGTTGGAAGGGATCCATGAGGTTCACTGAGTCCAACTCGTGGCTCCACACAGGATTACCTAAAAATCAAACCCTGTGTTTGAGAGCACTGTTCAAATGCTTTCAGAAGGAGCTCTTCCAGCTTGGGGCTGTGCCCGGTGCCCTGGGAGCCTGTCTTATGCCCACTGCCATCTGCTGGAGAACCTGTTCCTGATATCCAACCTGCTCGGGTCTCAAGCAGCTCTCTTCACTGTATGGAAAGCTGCAAGGAAGTTCAGTTGCTGCAGGGAGACCTAGAACATCTGTCAGTCATCTCTTCACTGCGCAAAAGGTCACAATTTTTGCTGTAGCTGTTCCTCTTAGAAGTATTCTTGGACAAATTTTCAGCTCAAATTTTGGCTCCAAAAACACTGGTTTGATTTTTGGTCCTGTTTCTATATGCTCAGAGAGATTTGAGACTGTGGTCTAATTCTTACCGCAACTATCACTCTTTTTAAAAGTTATTCTATGAAAGAAATACAAGCTTGGAAGTGAACCATGCTTCTCCTTTTAGAACACTGCATCCTGTTTATTCCCAAAATGGAACTGTCTGTGCTTCCTTAATTGTAAAGCAATAATGAAAACTAGATGGGAGTCAGCAGGTGCCAATTAGAACGATCAGTCTGCATGGGTGCCAAACCTGCAATTATAATTTGCAGGTTAAATGATCAGGCCACGGAAAAACTGAGAACATGATAAAGAATTTGTTCAAACTTAATTAGGGTGAGGGGAAGAAGGAGGGAATGAAAAGAAATTGCTGTTCTTAATGTTGCTGTGTAAAGTCACTCTTCAGTGAATCTAACTGTGGCAGTGAAGAGTTAAAAAAAAAGACAGGAAAATGGCAAAGGAAAGAAATTGAAAATAAGAAATAAACTGTTGACAGATGAAGAAAGAAGAAGAAAAAAAAACCGGCTTACTAAAATCTTTGATGTTTTTTGCTACCATGACTGCTGCAGAAAGCTTGATTTTGTCCTTTCATATCCAGTTCTGATTCCTTCCCCAGCTCCACATCAGCTGCTTTGCTGTTGGCTCCCTGCACAATTCTGTCACCACTGCTGGAAGAGCCTTCATGAAGGAGGCGAAGGGCAGTGATGAGCAGATGTGGCCAGAAGCAGCCTCAGCTCTGGAACTGCAGGGTGACCACAGTTGCCCTCCAACTGCCCTCCTCTCTCACTTTCAGAAATAATGTGATTGTCAAAATCTCTTAATTTTATTTCCAGCTTTAAACTGTTTGACTTTTGTAGTGTATCACTATAGAGGTTACTTAAATTGTAGAATCCCAGAATCACCAAGATTGGAAAAAACCTCCAAGATCTTCCAGTCCAACCATCCACCTATCACCAGTATTTCCCATTCAACCATGTCCCTCAGTATAATGTCTAAATGTTTCTTGACCACCTTCAGGGACGGTGGCTCCACCACCTCCCTGGGCAGCCCATTCCAGCACCTGACTTCTCTCTTGGAGAATTATTTCCTAACATTCAACCTGAACATCCCCTGGCACAACCTGAATCCATTCCCTCTCATCCCATCACACAGGAGAAGAGGCCGACCCCCACCTCTCCACAACCTCCCTTCAGGTAATTGTAGAGTTCACTGATTAGCAGCTAGACTGCTGTTGGACATTCTGGAGATGCTTCCTGAATTCATATTACTAGGAAACAGAGGGGGAAATTCTGAAACTATGAAAAAAAAAAAAGTGGAATAATAAGGTCATTTGTTAAAAAAATCCGGATACAACTGAACAAACTTAGCCCAACCCCCTGAAATATCTTGTGTTCAAGAGCATCAGCACCTTCATGCAGGTGTGTGGTGGAACTGCTGTGCAGGGGAGTGACAGAGAAGTGACAGAGTCACCCAGCCTGAAAGACAGGTCCAAGATCTCTGAGGGCTGCTGGGCTGTTTATTCTCTTCTGGTAACTCTGCACATTTGAAAGTAAGAGAGTGAAAACCGAAAGGCTTAGGAAGAATTGCCTTTTTTAAATAAAAAATAAACAACAAAAGGAAGGACGGAGTAAGTCCTCAAGTAACGTAGATGACAAATCTTCATTGATTTATCAACCACTGAATTGGTCAGATCAAATCTCGCCCTACTGATACGTGGTTATCAGTTAACACTGTTTGCTGTTCACCCTTAAGCTAAAATGCTGTAACTGTGAGAGTATGTTCAGCTAAAGAAGGCTAGGAATAGCTTCAGGATTCCAAATGATCTCTGTGTTGTATTTCTTTGCAGGTTGCAGTATGGCAGTATGTTTCTTATAATGACTCACAAAACCAGGTGTTTCATGTAGTCGGCTTCTGAAATGCTTTAAATAAAGCAAAACAAAGTTGTTTCCTAGATCCTCTACTCTGCGCCACACTCCCGCCATTTAAACAAGTTTTGGCAGTCATTCATTACGTGACTGATCCCACGGGCAGCAGCTAGATTACTGGTGAAGCTCTTTGTAAAAGTAAATGTTTTCTGTATTCAAAATGTTTGCCTGCTTCATCCTGATGAATTGTAAGGGCACAAGTCAGAGAAGAGGGGATAAATCACAGCTGCTTTTCTCCTTTCGATTCTCTGCATTTGGGAAAATAAATTTAGGCTGTGAGTGTGCAAGGTACTCAGTTGATTTTCTTGATGTAGCATTTTATAGAAGCATTTTATAATTGCCTCTTGCTTAAAAGAATGTTCATTCTTAGTACTCTAGAGAGATTTTTTTTCTCTCCATTTCTCAATTCTCTGCTGTTCCCTAACCATTGCAAAGAGGAGGTCTGCAGCAACATCTGAGCCTGGTCTCTGGGAGTTTGTTGTACAGCCAGCTTCTTACCTGGAGCCACATCCAGCCTTGCCTTGAATGCATCCAGGGATGGGGCATCCACAGCCTCTCTGGGCAACCTGTTCCAGTGCTGCCACTGCCTGTTCCTGCTACTTCGTAAGCATTTGGGGGAAGAATAACTGAGATACATGAAGTAGGGTCAATAGGCCAACCAACGTGCATCTCTGCCATTCACATCTGTCACAAAACTACAACATGTACAGATGCTCTGCCTGAGAGGGGAATAAGCAGAGTGAAAGAAGGAGTATGAAGCACCAATAACCCACTTGCCACGTTTTGCTGACAACTGCTTGTAGAGATATTGCTCCTCCTGAGCATATTATTCTCTTGCAGCCATTACTGACAGAAGCTAATTCAGAACACCTGAATTTATCAGTAGCATTACTGCAGCAGGCAGGTATCATAAACTTGTCTGCAGCTGAGTAAGAAGGCAAGAGTGGCATGGTGTTCCACTAGATGAGAAGAGCCTGGGGGGTTGCTTTAGAAGGAAGCTGAAGCAGAATTTGATTCAACAGAGATATGGAAAACAAGAGATAAATACACAGAACAAAGGCCATGGCTGGCCATGAACTGACATCACATTGGCAGGAGATCTGCAGGCTGCTGATTTGACCTAAGTGTGGTGTTTTTGAAAGGGTGTCTTTATATGTCTTCACTCAAAAAATAAAAAATAAATATCAGAGAGACTGGTAGGTTTCCATGTTTTATCTGAGTGTAAAGAAAGAAAACAAAAGCAAAGAGAAATCTGAGGTCAGAGAATGACTCCAACATTCAAACAGAGCGTTATTTGTCATTTCCATGAAATAAATACTATAAGTTGGCTGTACTGTTTATACTTATTGTGCCAGTTCTGAACAGGATGCCCATTGCTCATCATCCTTTTGAATCTGGCACTTTTATGTGCTATTATCAATCAGAAATAGCTAGTATTAGAAAAACCTATCTTTGGAGAAAGGCATAAAAGCAATCTTGTGAGGAAATGGGAATGTCTGAACTTTAACTCCATCTTCACTTGAGATTGCAGCCAGATCCAGAAGGTGCTGCTGCCCCTCGGCTGGAGCGAGGCCTGCCTTTCTCAGCCCTGTCGCTGCTGCCGCTGCTGCTGCTTTGAGCCCGCCTCAAACGTTCCCCCTTTCATGGGAGCATCGAGCGAAGGCGATCCCCCTCTTGTGGAAGGAAATGGAACACCGCTGCGCATTCTCTGTTCTGCCTCTAAGACCCCGCACACGCGGAGCCGGTCCGAACCTGGCTCCCAGAGCAGCAGCAGAAAGGTGTGCAGCTCTCCTTGTATACTGGCGTGGTGTGGACAAGAGTAGAAGTAAGGTATGGCCATCCGAACAAGGATGTTTTGGATCAAATACATACTGCATCATTACAACCACGTTCTGACATTCTTCTCTCGTGCTATTGGAGAAGCACATCGAACCAAGTAAGGCATCTTGATCAGAAGCCTGGCATTGAATTTATGGCAGTCACCAGCATATTTACCTCTCTTCTGTTTCTAATTGCTCTTTGCACTTTTACTCTAAAGAGGAAGGATTTATCACAATGTGTATTCCTTTCTTTATTCTGATCTCTGCATGTAGATGAGAGTGTTCTCCAACAGCCCTAGATGTTTTTGTTTTGTGTGGTTGGCTTTTTTTTGTTTCTTGTTTATTTTTTTTTCCCTAGTTCAAACTCTGCCTGCCCTCCAAGAGGCGTGGCTCACTGTTGGTTTTGACTTTGAGAAATAAACGTTTTTGAGCACTGAGTAGACACAGCGCTGAATTCGTCTTTGTTCTGTTTGTACACTGAAGTGTATTCAGTTCCGTCACTTGACACGCAGCACATTTTGGATAACTACTCCGTAAACACCTCGTCATTTCTACTGTGCTTTTTATTATTGAGTTGTAGTGTGATCCATTTAATTCTCATTTATTCTCTCTGCTAGAAGAGGACTGATTCATGATCCTTTGCTTTAATGCTGACCACTCCTGTTTCAAGACCGTGGTCACATCAAACAAATTCCACTTATTTTCTCTGACACTAGTACTGGTCTTCCTATGTTGCCAATCACCAGATATTTTGGTAGCCCACTTGTCTTTCATGTTTTTTAGTGACATCATCATCCATTCCTAAATAAGCACTTCTGCATTTCTTCACACCTCAAGTACTGCATTCAAATTTAGGCCCTACACTGCAAGAAAGATATTGAGACCCTGGAATGTGTCCAGAGAAGGACAACAAAGGTGTGAGAGTTCTGGAGCACAGGCCTTATGGGGAGCGGCTGAGGGAGCTGGGAGTGTTCAGTCTGGAGAAGAGGAGGCTCAGGGGAGACCTTATTTTATTGTTCTCTGTAACTGCCTGAAGGGAGTTTGTAGGGAGTTGGGGGTCAGCCTCTTCTCTCTTGTAACTAGTGATAAGACAAGAGGGAATGACTTCAAGTTGTGCCAGGGGAAATTCGAACTGGACACTAGGAAATACTTCTCCAAAAGAGCAGTCTGGCACTGGAATGGGCTGCCCAGGGAGGTGGTGGAGTCACTGACCCTGGAGGTATTCATGGAACATTTAGACGTTGTGTTGAGGGACATGGTTTAGTGGGGAATATTGGTGATAGGTGGACAGATGGACTGAAAGGTCCCGGAGGTCTTTTCCAACCTTGGTGATTCTATGATTCCTGTGACCTCTTGATGAAGAAAATGAAAACGTTGTTATCTCCTTATTCTGTAACATCTTTTGGGTTTTGCACTTTATTCCCTCAGCCAACTTTATTTTTTACATTTAAAGCTTTTGAGAATTGCAGAACTATGGCACTTCACATAAATACTTGGCTGCCACTCTTAATATACAAAAAATAAATCCTGCAGGAAAAAAAAAGAGTATTTACAAAAGTAGAGAGCTTATCAGCTGAAGAACAGCAACTAGACAGATCTAGTAGTACAGATTCAGAGATTTTGCAATAATAATTGTAAAGCTCTTCTTAAACAATGTAAGTGAATTATGAGAGAAGATACTTAGGGAGTGTGTTAGTGCCCAGTCATGCAGATACTGAATATGCTTTCTCCTGCAGTAGTGCCGTGATTTGGCTCCGTGTCAGGTTGCTTTACACTTCAATAAACTCATTGTACATGATGTGTGAATGCACTTCTTCACCTCTGCAGCCAGAGTGTACACAAGAATCCTTACAGCTCTTCAGGTTCATGCAGAGCCCAGACATTTTCTTCAGACTAATTTGTCTTTCCCCTATCAACACCAACTTGCATTTTTCTTTGCTGACATGGAAATTGAAGTTGATATTGACACTCTTCCCTCACTGTTGCTCAGGAGCTGTGATTCTTCACTCTTCAATCTATTTCTCAATGACAGAGATTATGGGACTGAGCACAGGCTCAGCAAGTTTGCTGATGATACCAAGGTGCAGCTGACACAATCAAAGAAAGGGATGCCTTCTAGAGGGACCAAGGCAGGCTCAAAAAGTAGGCCCACGTGAACCTAATGAGGTTCAACGATGCCAAGAGCAAGGTGTTGTACTTGTGTGGAGGCAATCCTGGATATGTGTGCAGACTGGGAGAACTTGTTGAGAGCAACCCTGCTGAGAAGAATTTGAGCATTCTGGTGGACAGAAAGCTGGACATGAGCCAGTAGTGTGCTCTTGCAGCCTGGAAGGCCAACAGTATCCTGGGCTGCATCAAAAGAGAGGTGGCCAGCATGGAGAGGGAGGGGATAGTCCTCCTCAGCTCTGTCCTTGTGAAGCCCCATCTAGAGTCCAGGCCAGGGGCACTCAGTACAGGAGGAATGTAGTGGTTTTGGAGCTGGTCTGGAGGATGTCAAGAAGGTGGTAAAAGAGGCAGAGCTCCTATGAAGAAAGAGTGAAGGAAAACAGTAGCCAGCCATGTGCTCAGGTGGCATCCTGGCTTGTACCAGAAATAGTGTCGCCAACTGGAGCAAGGAAATTATCATCCCTCTGTAGTCAGCCCTGGTGAGACTGCACCTCTAGTACTGCATTCAGTTTTGGGCTCCTCAATGCAGGAACGACATTGAGACCCTGGAGTGTGTCCAGAGAAGGGCAGCAAAGCTGTGAGAAGCCTGAAGCACAGGCCTTATGGGGAGCAGCTGAGGGAGCTGGGATTGTTCAGTCAGAAGAGGAGGCACAGAGAAGAACTTATTGCTCTCTACAACTGCCTGAAGGGAGGTTGTGGTGAGATGGGGGTCAGCCTCTTTTCCTGAGTTGACAGGACAAGAAGGAATGGCTTCAAGTTGTGCCAGGGGAGATTCAGGCTGCATGTTAGGAAAAATTTCTTCTCTGCTAGAGTTGTTAGGCACTGACACAGGCTGCATAAGGAGGTGGTGTAACCACCATCCCTGAAGGTGTTCATGAAATGTTTAGATGTTGTACTAAGGAACATGGTTTAGTGGGGAAATACTGGTGACAGGTGGACAGTTGGACTGAAGGATCCTGGAGTTCTTTTCCCATCATGGTGGTTCTATGATTCTGTGAGGCCTCTCCTCAGCCTCCCCTTCTCTGGGCTGAACAAACCAAGGGACCTCAGTCACTCCTCAAACATTTATAGCTTTCACTTTGTAGTCCTCCTTTAGATGCTCTCTAATAGTTTTATGTCCTGATATTCTGCCACCGAAACCCAGTGCTCGAGGTGAGGCCGCACAGCACAGAATGGGACAACCCTTCCCTCAGCTGCTGGCAGTGCTGGGCCTGGTGCACCTCAGAGTTCAGTCAGCCCCTGTGGCTGCTAGGGTACACTGCTGACTCGCGTTCAACTTGCTGTCAGTCAGAACCCCCGGATCCCCTTCTGAAGAGAAAATAAAGGGAAAATAAAACTAGAGTTTCATTTATCTCCTGACAAACCAAGTTATGAGATGAAAGGTAGGACAAATTTCACTTGCAGTGCTATTCTTATGTTTTAAAACCACACAACTGTAGCATTTGCCAAGGATCAAATGTGATTTATTTAAATATTCCAGCATCTATGACTTGGCTTTAGATATTTGAAAACAACTTACACATATTATTTATACGGAATTAAAAATCAACAAATACACGACACATTTCTGAGATTCTGATTTCTATACAGAATTTCAATAACAGTATTCACATTTATAGTGTTGCGTCTGATTACTGATACACTTCCACTTGTCTCTGTCCACAAAGAAAGAAAATGGAGGCCAGTGTGTGGTGCTCAGAAAGCTAACAGATTCATACATAAACAGATTTTGGCAAAAGAACCCACAAAGTTTATCAGCTCAGAATTGCTATGGAACTGTTCATAGCCTTTCTTACACTACCTTTGTTGGTCACTATGTTACCACCTGAGACATCATTGCAGTTGCCTCAAACCACGTGGTAGCTTTGGTCCTGTGAAGAACAACTTTATAGCACGGTGCAGTGCTTTCTTGATGTGACACGAAGCTCATCACCAAGCATGACTTTGAACTCCGGAGACAAAGACTGTTAGCTTTAATTTGTCACTGTCTTGTAGGATTAATATTCTCTGTGGGATCTCAACTTCATCATTAATTGGTGCCTTCAAAAGATGGGATGATAATGCAGTATTTCTGTGAATTCGTAGAGCAGAATGAACATCATACTATACCGTAATGTAGGCACTTGTGCCTATGAATGGGGCAAGCTAAATTACACCCTTGATGGTTTTTCCTCTTAATGTTTTGTGATTGTGATATTTCAGTGATTTTAGTGCATGAAAGTCAAGCTTCCAAAGAGCAAAATATACATTTCTAGTATCTTCACCTTACCTTAGTTCAGTGCATTTTTATCACTTTTACACTTTGCATCAAAAGAAAACCCCACAGCAAGTGGGATGGCATTGAAATGTGAACAGAAAGTTTCACAGAAGAATAACCAGCAAGCACTGGGCTGGAGACTCATAGGATTATCATCTTGCAAATGACCTCTCACTGTAGGGTGGGAATGAAGGAAGGATCACAGTGGCAACAACTGCCTTCTTCCCTAATCCATTTCTCTTTGTCTGGATAGACAAAAATAAAAACCAATAATAGTAGAAGCTACAGGGGCTTATAGAAGGTTTTAAAAAATAACTTACTTGGGGTTACTTGAGTAGCAATGATACAAATGAATTAGAAAAAATATATGCTACATTCAAATATAATTACAGAAAGGAAGTATCAGTTGACCACGATAACAGTGCTACATATCTATGAAGCTGATGAGACATGGAACTGTTGTTCTTATAATGTAGTTGGTAAAGCTGATTGTTTTTTTCTTTCCTATGACAGTTAGTGTCTTTTCTACTTGAAGCAGCTAAGAATTAGGACCAGTTATGCATTCCTGTGTGCCACAGTGAAAAATGAAATGCTAGAAAGCAAAAATAATTCAGTTACAAGAGCCTCATTTGTTTGTTGAAGACGCTTCTTCCACAAAAGGGTAATGAATGAGGCATATAACCAAATAAGAATTTCTCACAAAATACAATTGACTAAAAACAATTGCCAACTGTATCCTATCCAGTACTGACTATACATTTTTTATTTGGCTAAGAATTTAGCAATATTTTTAGAAGTACACTATGGTTTCCACTTGTCAACTCAGGTTTTGAATCTTGCAAATATCTTGTCTGATTTTTGTTACAATTGATCAATTTATTTCTTAGGAATCTGAGGGAATTTAATTTTTCTTATTAAGCTTCTGCAAGGAACCCAGTAATTATATATTGATAAGTGTTCATTCATACCGTGCTTTACAGTTCCAAAGTGCTGTTGAATAACTGTTAATGAACAGTTAAAAAAAATCCCGTAAACCAGAGGCTGGCAAGTGGTCTATGAAGCAAGCAGAAATTAACAGACATCAACCTGGTGCAAAGTACAGAGGCTGGTGCTTTAGTGGAACTGAGGATATGGAGAGGACTTCAGGTTATAAAAATTGTTCCAGACAGGATGTGTCAAGGGCAATTCCCAATGCCAAGGCAACCCTATTTGCTTTTAGCTTTTGTAGGTTCCATGTCTATGTCCAGGTCTGACAGAGCACAGTAGAACAGCAGCTGAATGCATTTTGTTGTTGTAACTGCAACACAGAGGAAAAAATGTGCAGCTGAGACAAAGTTGTACCTTTGACACACATATGGACATCTGAGGCATTGGAAAACACTGTGCAGATATTAGGAAAATATCATGGATAGATGCAAAAGGTGACAATAATTACAATTAAATTCCCTCTTAATCAAGTCTCCATTTAACGGTCAGATTGACATCTGAGGTCAAACTGAATAAAAATATTAAAATCTTGATTTTCAAGATTGCCTGAACTTGAGAAATAGAAACTAGCCTTCAGTCCAGTCATTCATTACTTCATAATTTAGGAAAACATGGATGCCTTCGACTCTGATATCCCACTTTTCAATCAGGAAGCGAAGCATTGGTGTTCTGGTATTTCTTTCTTCCAAGACATTAAACTGCATGCATGTATTCTTCACAATCCTGCGGAGGTTTTATTGAGCCAATATTCTGAAATGGCTCAGTACCACAGGTATTAGATGACCATATTACATCCACATATTGGACAGTTTCATACAGGTACAAGTGCCTTTGTTTTCAGGGCCATGTGATGAAGCAAATGATGTGATATGCTGTATGCAGCATAAGAAAACATTGTAGGGGAAAAATAATCTATGAAAAGTTATATTTTCTTCTGATCAAGCATTATAAATGTTGGCACTATGACTAAGAAAAGATAGTATTACTTACCAGACAGCCACTGTAGCCATTTAGGTCTTTTTTCAATTGGCAGATGGACTCCTATATAATACGCAGGAATGCCTGAGAGAGCAATACCAATGCCAATGAGGGAATTGATTGTGTCACTGTAGAGGGGAACTATGACCAGAAAAAGGGAACATAAACAGTATATGATAGGGAAGAAGAGACTGAGCTGTGGAGAAAAAAAAAAAAAACAAAAACAAAGAACAAAAAACATTTATTAAATGAAGCAGTAAATATCCCATTGGAAAAAATGCCAAACTTTGTAGAGTAAAATTAGAACAGATCAATAATAAAAATGCAATTATTGACTATGTGACTAGTAAGTACTTATTATCTTTCGAATGGAAGGAAGCTTTTCACCCAGAGGGTGTTGATGCACTGGGACAGGTTGCCCAGAGAGGTTGTAGATGCCCCATTCCTGGAGGCATTCAAGGCAAGGCTGGATGTGGCTCTGGGCAGCCTGCTCTAGTGGTTGGTGACCCTGCCCACGGCAGCAGGGTTGAAGCTAGTTGATCTTTGAGGTCTTTTTCAACCTAGGCCACTCTATGATTCTCTGATCTGTTATCTACCTTGCTTTAGTAGTGTCAATGCCAAACTGTCCATAAGGCAAAATTTTATCTTTACCTTCTTTTAACTTGTAGTAAGGTTTAAAAATAAAGTGTGAGAGTGCTTCAGGAATATTTGATTTGTGTAAGTTTTCTAGCAGTAGGTGCCGAGCATATTTGAGATGCTGAAATCAAACAGAAAAAAAGTCCTGGCAAAGATGATGCAGAAATATTGGGTAACAAGGAAGAAATACCTAGGAAAGCTTCAAAAGATATGATTTCTCATAATTTTGCAGCATCTCTGTGGAGATAGGACACAGATCATGGAGCCAGGGGAGCACAGTCTAACAGAAGTGTGTATCTTTCTGTGCCTGAGGGAAGCTCTGGGCTTCCATTCCTGCATCCTGGACAATTACTGGATTACAGCTAGAAATGAATTGTATGTGCACTTCATTTCTTTGCTGGCTTCCCTCTCCTTGCTATAGCCAGATGCTCTTCTACCATCAGTTTTAAGCTTGCATTTCACTACATATGACCACTACACATGAGGAAGGCTGAATGTCTGTATATAATTAGTGAAGATTGTTATGATTTTGGGATTATGAGTAACATAAACCTGTTTACTAGCTGGCTGTTACAGCTTATTTCCTCTCACTTACTTTAATAGGTCGTGGTCTACGTGGCTGAGTGTATCTCAAATATATTAGTCCTGCAATAGACAGACCCACAAAGAGCCAGTAGTTGAAGCAATAGTAATTAATGAGGAGGAAAACATCTTCCACAAGGAGATAAAGCAAAGTCATTAAACCCTGGAGATAAAAACAAGAAAGGCATTTTAATGGGAAAATAAATAAACGTCATGTTACAAAGAAAACAGGTAGCAAATTTATAAAGAAGCCTGTTCCAAACATATTTGGCTGGAGATCAGGTCCCTGCAGGAAGGATATAAATAGAACTAAGAAATCCACAAATGCACCACATGAAATCTGCTAGTATCAATTCCTCAAATGTAGCAGTGACAGCTCCAGGCCTGGCTGGAGAGGTCCTGCCTAAGTGAAGTTGAGCTGCAGCACCACAGAAAACCCTCCTAAGGAGGACAGATGAGCAGCCCAACCTTGGCTGGGCCAACTGTTCTGATCAACACTCATAACTAGAGCCCTAGAAAATCAGACTACAGGAGGGCTGGAAATATAATCCTCTCATATTCTTCTCCAGCAGACACTGAAAACTCATATATAGACTTAACTCCTGCCTACATGTTACATGGCCATTTTCTAAGCTTCTAATTCTGATTGCTTGTACAGCCAGAAAGCACATAATAGAATCAGGCCATTCTCTTCCCATTGAAGAAAACCCACCAGACAATATGAGTTTTAAAATCCTGGCCATTTGAGGAAGAAGTCCTCAGTGCAGGAAAGCTGGGGAGCTGTGCACAGTAGTAGGGAGAAGCAACACTCCCTGTGTCTGCATCCCCAGCTAATTGTGGCAGGCAGGGTGCTGGGGTTTCACTTACATTAAAGAGAAGAGCAGGAACTGGTGTGAAACACTTCACATGAATCAAGCTCAGACTGTCAGGGAGGTGCCCTTCTCTGGCTCCAACATAAAAAAGCCTAAAAAATAATAATAATATAAAAAAGCCCCCTTGATCAACCAGACAGTTAGCCAAGGAATGTCTTGTTGCTTTCTGACAGAGTTAATTATTTTATCAGCGTATTGTAAATGCTGCTCTGTTCTCCAGTGCCTATAGGTTCTATCACAATTATCACCACAGCATAAATCAGCAATTCAGCATGCAGAGATTAACAGTGTCTCTTTTACAATGTGGTAGTGAAGAATGCAGATTAATGACAAGTGATTCCTTTTCTATTACTTTAAATAAGTCATATATTTCATACCTAGATGCTGCAATTATGGATGAGTTTAACCCACTATAGCAAGACATGGCCACAGCTATAGGAATTATCCACTTAGCATAGCTAAGCGTTTCAGTGCCAAACGTCTGTAATGCAAGAAAGAAAACAATAGTGAGGCTGTTACACTGATCATATGAGCAATTCTGGGAAACCCTCATGAGAACACCCCAGCCCAATTTTTGTGCCATAGCCATTGCTTTCCGCTGACACTTGTAATGACTTGGGAAACCAGAAACTTATAAAGAATAAAATAAGTGACAGATATATTAAAAAGATTAATAAAAATTAAGCTGAAATCAAATTAATTAAATAACAGACGAAAGTTTTATTTTTAGAAGGTATTCTGATTGCATTAATCCATTATTTATGGCTGCACTTTCATAGAATATGTTGACAAGAGTATTAAAAAAGCCTGTCATGGCATATTTTCGTGTTGAAAATATTGCTTCAGTCCCACAGTACTAAAAATCACCCACTCTACATTAAAATGTCAGAAAAAAAAACCCTAGTTCTTAAATCCCAGACTTGCCGTAGCTATTTCTCTGTCTGGCTTTAATGAAAGCATCTTCTATAGTGCAGTACTGTGAGGTGCAGGATTTCCAGAGTGTATGAGAGGATTTTACAAGAGCAGATTTATTGGGTATGACCTTTAAAGGCACCTCTAACATACTGGTGCTCTTACACGAAAACAAGGTTTAAAACAAGGCAAAAATCTTCAGCATAGAAATATTTCAGTTGATATGCTCCCTGAGATTCTTCCACAGTAGAAGAATTTGGAAGTTACCTCCGTGCAGTCATTTCTGGTTTTGTCATTTTATGTAACTTACCACAGCCACTGCATCGCTTGTGAGGAGTGCTGACATGTCCAGCACTACGTAGTATGCTATATTAGTCAGCAAGTAAATTACAGTCACAATAGGCATGGAAATTGCAATAGAAAGAGGTAAATTCCTGCAAAAGGAAAATGGCAGAATGATTTCATGTTCTTCAAATTTAAATAAGATACCGTCCCTGAAAATGTATACATCTGTCACTTTTTGTAATCCAACATTCTGTAATCACGGGGTTACAAAATGAAGTTCAGCTGCATATGAAACAATTCCATAAGCAGCTCACTTGGCTTCTTGTGGCTTTGTCATGAGTTTTAGAGAAAATCTGCATATTTGCACCCGTATGCTTTAAAAACTGCCTTTTGTATATAGCAGTTTAAGAGAGCTTAGGCATTTTCTTGATTGTCACATTTTTTCTGACTCATAACCTGTGCATGTCCCAAGACAAGGTGGACTTGTATCAGTCTGAGGAGGTGAAGCACACCACTCCCACAGGGTGGACATCCCTACAAAGAAGAGGAGATGGAACACCCGGTGCTACTGTGGACTTTCTTTCTCATTTAACTTTTTGCCTTCAACAAAATGAAACATTTTGCCCTTGAAGACTGAAGATCACAAGATAAAACAGTCATAAACTTGACAGTCTCACTCTATCGGTGGCAAAAGCAGTCATGGAAAATAAAATAATTGTTTTGTCTGATTGAAAAGAAGTAAGGAATTTTCAAAAGGTTGCTATGACCCACACTTCCAGCAGGGATTTGTTCTTCTCCTTTTAAAAAGTCTGGTCTAAAGTGTAAGGTATAAAATAACACATACGGAGAAAAATTATACACGTGATACAGTTGGTGGGAGAGGAGTTCTTGCTCACTAGTTCTTTTGGAAGGGCTTTTGTAGAGAAAGTGGTTAGACTAATTTCTAATCAGAAACAATCAGAAAGCAGCTTGTCCTGCCTTATGTAGGGCGAATAACCCAAAAGAATAGTATTCATAGAAAATAATGAGGTGGATAGTGTATTTTGCTTGGCCTATCTGGATGGTAAAGAGACAACTGGTAAATAAAGAGACGTTCATTAATAACTCCACAGGGGAGGGATCTCCAACAAGAGATCCTTCCCCAGTGGTGATCAGCCCTTAAATGGGGTCTGGGAGAGGTGGAGCCAGACTCCACCCCTTCTGGTCACACAGGTGCTTTTGCCTTCACCTGTGCTCCTGCAGCTGACTCAGTGCTCGCCTCAGGGGATCCATCAGTGGTTCAGGCTGTGATTCAACAGTTCCCATACACCTTACCAGGACACTTTCCAGTACTTCGAAAGCAGAATGTGCATTTACCTCTCGGGGTTCTGCATCTCCTCAGTGACATAATTCAGGGTGTCCCACCCCGAGTAGGAAAAGAGGGCTGAGTACAGAGCCAGTGCAATCATTCCTGGGTCTGTTGCTGAGCCCTCAAAGGGAGCTCTGAGGTTTTCTGTTTCTCCTGTAAAAAACAGCAGGTACCGATTACCTGTTACATGCAAAAGATTAAGACCTAAGGCACTACACTAAATGTCTCATCTATCCCCCCCAGATGAAAACCATTTCATCCCAGTTTCATCACTATTCTTAGAAGTTAAATTTTCCCTTGACAAATAAGAGAGTTTCAGTCAGCAATGGAGTACGGACATTCAAACAGTTACACATTTTCCCATGTTTGCTATTTGGACGTCACTTGGGAAATTCCATGGGACCTCACAGCTTCCTCATTCCCTGGCACCAACCCCTGGCCTACCAAGAGAGGGTAAAGTGCTGAGGGCTATGCTCTCTCATCCAGGGAGAGACAGTTGAGAAGCCCAATTTCAATTCCTGAATCTGTCTCATATTCCATCCTCTACTATATGTATTGTCACCAGGTGGTTAATGGAGTGAGACCCCATCTCAGTGAGACACTATCCTCCATAAAGCTGCTCACCAAAATTAAGAGAAGACACAAGAAAATACTTCCTTTCTAAATTCCCTAGTTTGGCTCAATCTGTTCAGACAAGAACCTGCAGAAAACTTTAAAATAGAAACCACATAGGCCTTCTCTGCAGCCCTGAAAAGAGGAAGAAAAACCTGCTTGAATTTGCAGAAGCAAAGTGAACTATCTAGCATAAATGGAAGTGGGTTTAGGTATTAACAAGAAGAGAAACACGCTGAAACCTCTATTAGGGAAGAAAGTTAAGCATTCACTATTAAACCAAGCAACATCATCTTGTGGTTAGAAATGCACTGATACCGCAATTCATTCTTTGAAGAACAGTAAATAACAATCTTTCACATTCATAACAAAATGCTTTTCACAATAGACTGCTAGAATTCAGGAAGGTGAAGCTGCAAGACCAACACACTTTTTCTACCTAGAGAGCACCCACTCAAAATCAGGTATGTTCACAATGTTTTAAAACAAGAGGCATATCTCAGCACATTACAAGGAGTATGGCAGGGCTAAAATGTGTCAGCTGTTCTTTCTATTAAAACAGCAGCTGAGTTTAAAAGAGTGCACTGACCCCCTCACAACTTCCTCCAGAAGTCTCAGTCATTCTTCCTCCCAGCCCTGTCTGTGTTTAAGCACTTTGTTCTATTCAGACAAATTAGAGATGAGGCATTTGCCACCAGTAAAAACCCCTCACATTTTGCATTCCTTGGAAGAAGGCTTCCTCTTTGCCTTTGTCTTCCTGACCCAGGTAACGATGTAAAGTAACCAACCTTAGGAGTGTGTTCATTTGTTCAGTTTTGTTTAGATTTGATCAGATCAATGACAAACTGGCATACACTGATACGGTTAAACAAAAAAGCTTCCTGAGAGTTTTATGGTACAATAACAGCTGATGTATTAGAACTGGGACCAAGGAAAGGTGAACACCAGAAAATGTGGGGAAGCAAGCACTCCCATTTGGTTTTACAAGCTAGTTTCTAAAAACAAAACAAAACAAACAAAAAAAGACAATTCCTAAAATGAAGAGGGAAAATCATCTTTCTTCTTTACTAAATAAAGACAGAATGGCTATTTAGGGGTTTAAAGGGAAAGGAAAATGAAAAAGAAACCGTAATTACTAAGTAACAGAGCTGGAGTTGGGAGAGCCCAATTTAACATTAGAAACACTAACAGAAGAAACTAGTATCTAGCTTTTAGGTATATATAGTTCAGTCCAGTTACTGTTGATAAAAGATTGCTCATCCATCCCATGATGCCCTACCACACCACAATGATTCACAGGAGTGCAGTGTTACAGTATTGTCCCCTATTTCTTGCAATTAGGGAGCCCTCTCACCACTGCCAGAATCTCCTTCCAGAGCTGGAGAGCAAGTTCCTCCTTTGCTGGATTTCTGCTGTGCTGTTCAGTCCCAGGAGAAGCTGCAACATCTTGTCTCTACATGCTATTAATTGCACCAACGTGCTATTAATTTTGATTAGCGTGCGCCAGAGACACTGGGGCTAACTCTGATCTAGCTAATATCAAACTGATGTTAATTTAGCTGCTATACAGCATGAAAAATGCAGAACTTGATGTGTGTTGGTGTGGAATGAAAGAATTATTAAACAACCAGTGCTTACTAAGCCATAAAATTCCCCTAATCTTCCTGTGACAGCGAACTTTTTCAGAAGAAATAGTATGTCACATGCAAGTCTTAACGGAATCCAACCTTCCTGCACACGATTTGAAATTAACATGCACTTCATTTGTAAGGATGCAAGTGAAAATACTCTTACCTTTACCAATTTTGTAAAGGCCAACAGATATCACCACGATGAGGGCCATAACTTTTGCATATGTGAAAATATCTTGTACACGAGTCCCCCACTTCACATTAACACAATTAATAAACGTTAAGGAACCTGCAGAGAAAAATAACGTGCATGAGAGGAGCACTGTATGTTTGACATCACATATTTCAAATATATCCAAATATAGAATTTCTTTATATTCTTTGTTTGCACTGAAGTTCTCCACAGCAATACAAGACCCTGTCTACACACACAGTAAGGACAGCTCCTGCACCAGGGAGTTTGGATACTCTATGTAGGACCCTCAATTTGCTCATCATGCTGCCACTGTGCCCATGGATTGGAGCTGTGACGTTCATGCTTCTGAAGGTTACAGGAGCACTTAGAGTTCTCTCAAGCACTGATTTTGACATAGCATAATGGAAATAACAAAGTAGTTGGTTGCAGAGGTTGACTGAAGTCAACTCATTCTCCTTCCCTCCTTCTGCCACGTTCTTTGCATTCAGATTTGTCACATAAGTTAAACCCAACGAGCAGACAGAGGCTGTGAGGAGGACTGGTAACTGTAATGCTGCCTGCTTGACCAGCATGCCCCCTGCTCTTGGAGCACACGCACGACATCAAGGGCAGCTCCTTAGTTCAGACAGACAGAAATGCGCATTCGGCACCAGGTATGATGCCCAGCTGCTGGAAACAGCAACTAAATGCAACATGGGAAGTTCAGAGTTGCCTCAAGCACTGATCAGCGTGGGCTTTTTCTTCTCCAGCAGTCTTCCTGGTCTATTCTTCTGTTTCTCCGACCTGCCTATCATTTGCATTACAGTTCTGAAAGAAGAAAACAGATTTTGTAACTGCTTAAAATGGAAATCACTCAGTGAGGAGATAAGCATCCAGTCGCAGACACTCACAGGACTTTTGTCTTCTCTGTCACGAGCGGCTCTGCAGATTTGACTGGGTGCCTGCCAGCTAGCAAAGTAATGACGCACCTTACTATTTACAGAGCCAGGACCTGATTTGCCCCCACTGCTCATACACCAGTGTTGTCCAATAGGGACAGAATTTTGTTTTTGTTCTGGTACAGAAAGACAGTACAGTAGTATATATATCATAACTGTTAGAATTCCAATGGAAGTTTTTAATACTGAACATTTATGAGTTGCTTGAAATGTTATAAAGTGCTATTTGAAATACTGCAAAGGACATGATTATTGCATGCTTACAGAAAACGAGATGAAACAACATCTTGCCACAGGATTCCCAGTAAATACTACTAGATATATAGCTACATTTTCTGCACTGTGTTAGTGAAGCGTCAGTTAAATCCACAGCTCCTTATCCTTGTCAAAGTTTTCAAGCTAGTAATAAGCTTGCTGTCTGACTCTGCCAAATCACTTCTTATGGTTAATGTAGTAAACTGTAATTTTCCCAGCAATCTGAGCTGGTACTTAAAGCACTGGTGATAAGCCTGGTCAGTGGTGAGGCAGCTAATTTTATGTATGAGAAAGCAGCAGCTGCCAGCCACACCTTGTACATCAGCTCATAGTAGTCAGAGGTACTGGAATAAGCTGTATATAGTTCACACAAAGACAACAGCAAGAATAACTAAAAAGCATTGACTAAAAAAGTCAGTGAAAACTCAGAATTTGAAGATTGCTTCTCCCAGGACTTCATGAGATGCATCTAGAAAACCGGGGAAATTAATTTTACTCTAATAAATAACTGCTCCCATGTGCAGGTGGAGACTTTCAGCTGATACAGTCTTTTGGAACAAGGTTAATTATCTTTTTGACTGGAGTGGTCATGATGGCCTCAGGATATATCACTGAGCCTTCTTCAGAAGTGACCTTCCTCTGTAGCATGCTGGTGGGAGTCAGAACTACAGAGCAAACTTCTTTTCAGAATTATCAGTGTACATTACAGTAACTTAGAAATACTCAACACTTTGGAAGATTTGGTTGAGTTATACAATTTGTTTCTAAATGATCACACCGTAGCATAGCCTGCAAGGAACACGGCCCATCTTGACAAAACCAAATTTTAGGAAAAAAAAGTTAGAGTGCAGTCCATTTACTGGAGGATAGAATTATAACGTTTATCCCTGTGTTCAATGAAGTTGACTCTGAGGAGTACGTGATTACAACTCCATCTTTCTAGACACAAAACTCATACTAGAATGAAAGAAACACAGAATATCTCAGCATGAAGAGATCCACAATGACCACTGAGTTCAACCCCTGGCTCCACAAAGGATCACATAAAAGGAAACCCAATGTGCAGGAGCATTGTCCAAACACTTCTTGAACTCCAACAGCTTGGGACTGTGACCACTGCCTGGCAAGCCTGTTCCAGGCCCCAACCACCCCTCCAGTGATGTCCAGTGATGAACATTTTTCTGACATTTTCCTCCCCAATACAGCTCCATGCCTTTCCCTTGAGTCCTATCACTGACCACTAGAAAGGCGCTGTAATTTTAATTTCATGTAAGCTTTGTCATTTTTATTCATTCTATATGATCTACAAGAAGCGGGGAAGAGGACATAGGCTAAATGTTGACAGCAAACTGGACCCATGATTCACAAAGATATTTTAATGTAGCAGTCACAGCTTCCATCAAATTGATGAAATTATCCTCTCCCCTCTAATAATCTCAGCCTTAAATAAAATACATCTGAACAAAAACATACAAATTCCTGAGAACATATTCAAGGGAGAAAAGAAGAATTTTCACAGCAGGTGAAAGAATAAAATCTCTGAAAAACTTGTCTGGGCACCTACGATCACAGTTATTAGTTTCTAATAATCACAACTTTACTTACAAATACAAGCAGCTGCAATCAATCTGACTGCATCGTATGGTGGCTCGCAATGAGGAAAAATTGGCTGAACAATATAGTTAGCAAATGTGATTGCTATCACTGCCTGAGTTGTTGGTTCAATAATTAGCAAAGAAGACCACAGTCTAATGAAGGCCACAAAGGCACCAAATGATTCCAGGATGTAGGCATAGCTAGCTCCAGATTTGACAATAGACGTTCCCAACTCAGCATAACATAAAGCTCCAAACAGTGAAAACATTCCGCCAAGAGCCCAGATGATGAGAGAGAGTCCGTAGGAAGCACTGTACATTAAAACACCTTTGGGAGATACGAATATCCCAGAGCCAATCATATTCCCTACAATTAAAGAAACTCCATTTAGTAATGTAATTTCTTTTTTCATCTGCATTTTTTCGCTTGTGTCTGCCATATCGTCCATGTCGGCGTTTCCATTCTTAGATTTGGATTTTTTCTTGCAGCATATTTGCCAGGATGTTGGCATCTTCGGCTAGAATTGCCTGAAAACAAGAGGAGACAACATCTTTTGTAAAGCATGTAGGATCAGAGATATGAGCAAGCGATTAGTGTACAAGGCACAAATGGTACAAAGAACAATTACTTTTCCTGCTTTCCTCTTGTAGTCCAGGAACCACATAGGAGTGGATAATTTTACCATTCACCCTGGTGTACCTTTTGAATGGGTGAACGTAAGGTCACCATCCTTGGTTATCAAACTTAAAATTTTCCTTTCTTTCTTTCACGTTCCTAAAACTGATCCCTGACTTCACTTTATTTATCTTAAATTGTAAATCTATATTCTCTTGCTAAAGTAATCTTAGGGAAGACACAGACACTCTTCCCCTGGAAACATGCTCTAACACAAGTGAAGTTTCCCATACAGGGAAACCTAAATTCCATTATTCATCATTTCTTTCATCAGGGACTGCATTTTGAACGCTGTGTTCCTAGAAGATTTTCATACAAGAGTCCAACACCAGCACTCACCAGGCAAGATCCAAGCGCAGCAGGAACTGGGAACAATAATACAACTGTTTGGTCACACAGATAAATCAACCCTGTGTACACATCACTCCTCGGGGCTGAGATGGCAAGGGACAGCAAAAGAAAATACAGCAGCGTGGACTACACCTATCCTTGGGTCAGGCTTACTCATACCAGTGTTTGCGTAGAACAATGACTTTTTTGGTGCCTGTCTCAAGAGAAATGCATTTTTTCTTCCTCTCCCTTCACCCACCCACTCCAAAGAACGTCCAAAGAAAACTTCCTCAAAATCCTAAGAGCTAAAGCAAAGTTTTTTTGTGCTGAACAAAACTCTTCTACACAATGCTGGCTGAAAACATTTGATCCCAAATGTATGTCATTAAAATGCAGATTGATGGCCTTTAAAAAAAAATTCCAAACTTCCTGAGATGCAACTTTTCCTTTCTAAAGTATGTCAGTTTTAGAAGCTCTGAATAATTTATGACAACGTTTACTGCTTTTTTTGGTGCAACTCCGTCTCCTGGTTGATCAAGTAACTAATGAGGTCTGATGGGGATTAAAGATTAAAAGATATCAAACTGTCTTAAACAAAAAAAAAAAATTGAACACTTTTTTTCCATCCCAAATGCACTTCGCTGAGCACAGAAGCAGTGGAGGAACACTGGAGTAAAGTTAAATATTCATTTATGCTATAGGTGTTCGAGCTTGACTGCTCATCCCATCTTATGCTGACCTCCTCTTCACACATGGGTGAGTCCTTTTACTTTTCACTTTGCCCCTTGAAGAATGAAAAATATCACCTTGGTCTAGGGGAGGAATTTTGGGCATCCAAGCCATCAGTCAAGGATCTCCCTTACAATTCCTAATAAGCATTCCTGGTTTCTTACCTCTGACACACATTTCCTGATGGTGTGAAAAGAAAGAGGAAAAGAAGTCATTTTCCCCTTCATATAAAAGAAAAAGAAAGAAAGAAAAAAAGAAGAACTGAGCTAATAATACCTGCAGAAGCTCCTGGCTGTGTTTCTGCTCCCCATGGCTACAACAGATGTTGGCAGGACCCTCTTCCTGTGAATGCAGCTGCCTGAATAGCCCATCGGGACAGCAGCACACAGAATCTCAGCATTCAACTCTCAAAATCAGCTATTTTGGTTTAAAATCAACTTGTGCTTTTTGAGCTTTCCTGGATCATTCAGAGCTCTGGGTCCGAGTGAAAATGCACAAATGTTGGTATGGCCCAAAGGGAGTAAGAATTTAAAATGCAGCTGTTCCTTAGATGATATGAACATGGAGCTATGCGAGTAGATTGATCAAAAACAGTGGCTATCTGCTCCCCTGAAATGAAATCTCATTGATAAATGAGACTAAGTTATTTTCCTGTAAAGCAGCAAACATGATGCAATTGATAGGCTGTCACTAGTACACGTAACTTGCATACATGATATCAAACCTGAACTTTGATGTTTAGTTTAATATTAAATTATTTTTATGCTTAGTTAAACATTATTTTTTTCAGTAACAGTGTCTTGTATATTTTTCTTCTTCCCTCTCGTGTTAGCAAAAGATTATTTTCGCTGAAAATGTGCAACCAAAGCTGTATATAGAAATATTTCTTTCATAAATAAATGACTGCGGCTAAAAACATTTTGGAAGAAAATAAATGAGAAGAAGCAGCAGTTCAAACTTCTGTACTTTGAGAAATGCCACATTAGCAAAACTTTTAACCAGACACTGAAGTATGTCCACAAATGTGGATCAAAGCATAAGGGATTCAATTGCCATAATTAATTAGATGTAAATTTACTGTACTCCCAGTTTGCAGTAGCTGAAGTCCTGCAAGAAAGTAGCTTCCTGAGGACAAGAACTTTTAAGTAGCTTTGCTCTCTTCCTACTCTACAGTATTCCCAACAGCTTTGATAATGCACTGTTCTTATTCAGTGTGGTCACAATCTGTAAGTTATTTATTTCTTTTTTCAAGACTACGCTTTCATTAAATAAAGTATCTCATTAGTTTCCATCAAAGTCTTCAAGATATTAAGAAATTTAGAAAAACTAGGAAACTGTCTCCTGTCAAATCTTTCTGTATAATGGAAAAAGGAGAAGGATCTGCTGTTATAGGCATAAGGAATTTACTGCTGTTATAATCCAGACAAGGACAAGCATTGTGAAGAGATGCAGCAGTTTACTGCCATGGTCTTAATACTTTCCCTTATTTATAGCTCAGCATTTTATTCCTACCAACCCTGACCCACAGCCTGATGTTTTGCTGTCACATTGCCATCAAAGTCACTTCACCCTGGCGTGTCATGTTCTCTTCATCCTACCAGCTCCTCATCTTGGGACCATCACCACCGCTTCTGCTTTTGAACTGGTGTGCAGAAAAGCTTAAGCTAACAAAACTCACTGGTCAAGCTTGACTGGTTCATTGTCACTTGGGTATCCCTGTAGGTCATTTTTCAAGGGTGTACTTAATCCAAGATAAAGCCACTGCAAGTTAATATTTGTGAGGTCTTGCATACTGGGGACATACATCACAGGTATAACAGGCCGAGTTCTTACAATGAGTGACTGATTTCAGCTGGAAAATCATTATAACAGGCAACAGAAATTTATAATAAATCCTCCAGGGGACAGGAAATCAGAATGGCTTCCTGAGAATAGAAAGGAGGTATACAGTAATTGGAAAAGGGAGATTCTTTGTATTCCAGCATTCCACTTTAGCATGGTTGAACAGGTACAGCTAACCTTGCTGAAATAGTAACACTTTGTGGCATCAAAAACACTACATGCAGATATTTCAGTTACTCTTGTGTTTGAAACCTGAAGAGCAGGACATAATATCTTCCTGACATGAGGCAAAGCCCTGGCTTGATGGGCTCCCATGGATTGTAAGATGTAGAAAAAACTGCTCCTCTCTGCAAATGGCTTTCAGACAGGTATCAACATGCTGGTGTTCCAGCACGCTAAATTAAACAGCTACCAACACTTGCCTGTGCCTTATGTTGGCAAATATTCTACACTACCGAGTTCCAGAATCCTACTTTCACGCTGGTCCCATTCTTTCTCGGGCTTCCTCAACAAACTGAAGAAAATTTTCCTTTTGGAGAAAAAGCAGGCCTTGAGAACGTAAATAAGCATTATGGCCTTGAATTATTTGCAATCCTGTCTTTAACTCCCAGCTGTATGCACAGAATCACAGAATTCCAGCATGGCTGAGGTTGGCAGAAACCTCTGGAGCCATCTGCTCAAGCGGGGGCACCCAGAGCAGGCAGCCCAGGACCATGTCCATAAGGCTTTGGAAAGCTGTTCAAGGAGGAGATTCCACAACCCCTCTGAAAAAAGAGAGCATAAAACCCTCTCTGTGTAATGGGCAACAGAAAGGGACTTGTAGATGGTCAGCAGAGAAGGAAGAAGGGAAGCACCACCATCTACAGATTATTCTCAGAAGGTGATTATTACTTTTTTTTTTGCTTCTTTTTTAATTATTATTTGTGTGTGTGTGTGTGTGTGTGAATACACCACCAGAAGTCCTGTGTAGAAGTGAAAGGAAAGGATCAGCTTGTTAACAGTTGAAAACCAAAGCTGAATCGAAGACAGTTCTTCCATAGATTAGTTCAGGGCTGGTTTGTTAGGGCAGGGTTTTCTCAAACAATTCCCATCCTTCAGGAATCTACAGCCTAATGAATGATTCCTTCCATCTTGAGGAGGTAATTAACCTTTGCCAAATGATTAAGCAAGGCTTGGTTTGGGGTTATTGGAAATGGGACAACTTAAAAACTGCTCACAGAGACTTCCCACGGGAATAAACTGCATCTATCCATTAGGCTGCTTTGAAATGTCAAGCTTTTAGTTCAAGAAATAGTAAATAACTAGTTAGTAACTCAGAACTCTCTGAAACCAAACATTGTTCCCTCCAACAGATTCCCTTGGAAACTGAGGATGCCACATCCTTACTGTTAATCCAAATAATTTAATGTTTTTTTTAATTATGTTGATCGTTGTCTACTTCCAAATATTTCTTAACAACAAGAGCCAGCTATGAAATCATCGAATACAACAAATGGAAACCAGGCAACATTAAAAAAGTTTTCTAAATGCAGTCAGAAAATAATGTTAAAGATGCCACTGATGACATTTTAAAACAAAGTCTGTTTGCATTAGAAACCAATAAATGTATATAAAGTAATTTTAATAATTGTGAGAAATCTCAGTGTACTCTCCAGGTGCATTCTGGCTATATTTTTTTCCTGTGTGTAGTACACAGAAAAAATAAGATGAAGTAAAACAAAAGCAGTAGCCAACAACGATACTGTATTAACAGTTGCTAGGGAATGAAATCAGATGACAGGAGTTTTCAACACAGCCAAAATGTGTAAATCAAACTTCAAAATACTGTTGCTAAGCATAAGCTGCAGGAGATCTTAAGGGGAGCATTCACAGCAAATAATACTGTTAAACATTTTCCATTGTGAGAGGAGATCAAGAGAACAAAACAGGATTATGCTTTATGAAAGTATAGCATAAAATAAAGATTTGAAAAAAAATAAAATCAGTTTGATCTCCTCTAAGGTAAAAAAACCCACTCAATAGGAACCTTCAGCTTTCTTTTTGCTTTTTAAATTTTATGCTTATATTTTGGTGAATTAATACTTAACACACTCCAGTCACAGTCCTGTGGTCAGAGGCTGGTATTCTTGGACAAGGGATCTGCTCCAGCCCCACTACTCTGCCTCAACCCAACGCAAATCATGGAGGATATTTCAGAGGGAAGCTACTCCAGTCCAAATCTAAGGCATGAAAAAGATAAAGCAGCAGCTTACAGAGAGTAGGTGATATACATTCTACCTTTAGCAGAGAGGTTGCTGTAGCTGAATAGTGACCAACTGCTGCTTCTAAATAGGCACACAGGACAGCACAGTTAATGCTAGTATGAATAACCTCTCACTTTCCTTGCCTTTAGTTGCTATATTTATTACAGTATTATTTGAATACTAAAATCAGTGCGAGCTCTCAAGAAGGAAGATCAGACTCCCCTGGAATGCTGTTTCCACAAACAACGCCAACTGAGATCATTAGCAGGCAGCAGCAGACAGCTTACATACTAGCTACTCTCTATTCCTTAGAAAATTGTGTAAAAGTAGGAAAAAAGGAAGTTTAAAAACAAACAATGAACCCGTAAAACCTTACTCCACCTACACTGAAGACAAGATCACTTTACCAGAGACTAACCAGTGAATGCTGTCTAACTCCTTGTTAATTTAAAAAGGCACAATGAGACCTCTTACTGACATTGCATAAAGAATATATTCTTGTGGCAGGATTTGGCAAAGCAGAAAGATCTTCAGAGGGGAGAGGTACTATTTCCTTTCAGACAGAAAGGTTTATCTGTGCACTCTCCTGTATTTTCTATTAGTCTATTCATTATAAAATATTTATCAACTCAGTTACATTTTCTGGGCTCCCCAGTACAAAAACAAAAAACACAACAGGGATCTCCTTGAAAGAGTCCAGTGGAGGGCTACAAAGATGACAAAGGGTGTGAAACACCTCTCCTATGAGGAAAAGCTTAGAGACCTGGGTATGTTTAGCCCTGAAAAAAAGAAGATTCAGAGGGGATCTGATCCACGTCTGTAAATATCTAAAGAGCAGGAGGTAAAAGGATGAGGCTGGACTCTTCTCAGCAGCGTGTGGCCATAGGATGAGGGGGTGATGCATAGGAAGTTCTGCACAAATGTGTGTGAGAACTTCTTCACAGTGAGGATGATGGAGCACTGGCACAGCTGCACAGAGAGGTGGTGGAGTCTCCTTCTCTGGAGACATTCAGGTCCCACCTGGACGCCTACCTGTGCAACCTGGGCTAGGGAGCTGCTTTGGCAGGGGGTTGGACTCGGTGATCTCTGGAGGTCCCTTCCAATCCCTACAATCTGTGGTTCTGTGATTTCTTAACTATGATTATATATCTGTGGCTTTTGTAACAATTTCAGACGATGCATTACACATAAAAGAGGATGAGCTGGTGTTAAGATCTTATTTTAATTAAGCATGCTTTTAAAGAAGATAAAAAGATTAAAAAAAATCTAAGGAAATAATGAAACAACTTACCCAGTGTATTCACCTGTGTCTTCTGAAACAATATATTGTCCTCCCTTTGAAGTACTTTGGACAAACAAAGATCAGTATGACGCACAATATCTACCAAAACAAGTAAACATTCAGAAAATAAACTCTTTTGGAGAGATCAACAAGTTAATAAATGCAAGATCACTAACCTGGAATTTTTTTTCCCCGTGAACAACAAGACCAATAGTAAGACATAAATCTGTTGTGTGCCAAAGGGCATTTAGGAGGAGCTGATGCAGCAGGGCAAGACTCTTCAGTGCCCGGGCTGAGTTGAAGCACCAGGTAACAGGACTTAATCAGAATCCAGATGGGAAACAGTTGCATTCAAAAACAGATATCCCTCCAGTCTGCCTCAGTATTCCAACTGGAAAACAAGCAGGAGCGCTGCATCGTGTTGCGTGTTCCATTCTGAAAGCCACAATGACCCAAAGGAAAAATACAAACATCCCAAACCTTTCAGTCGTAATTCAGCGCTCCTCCTATTTCTTCCTTTTAAAGTAACATCTTGTAAAAACACGCTCTCCGTAATGGATTGAGACGGGTCTGCCGTTAATGTTTACATAGAAACGGCTCTGTTGTTGTTGTTGGGCTTCTTTAAGTATTTTGAATAAACAGCCTCCAAGTTATTTCGTGTTTTTTATGTGAAGAACAGTTATTTATCCCTGAAAGATCTTTTCAGTTTGAGTGGGATGACTGCACAATTTCAGCTGCCTGCAAGTTTGTGGTTACGTACATCTCAATATATTAAGAAACATTCTGGCAACAGACATTTTGCAGGCATGTTATTCTGTGCTAGGAGAGAGAGGCTGAGTGTCTTTGTTCTTTACCTCTATCATCATAAATTTCCTTGCTCCTGCCAGGGTGGTATTGACAGGCTATAGCCTAGAAAGTAAGTCTGCAGTCCTATTTTCAAGAATGATTTCCCCCCTGAAATTTAACTCTGAATTTCTCACATTCCTTAGTTTAGGCAATGAATTGTTCTTTTCTGTGCTACTGTCAGTCAGGCTTTTGCCTCCTCTTCATGCTGTTGAGTTGGCTTCAGCCCTTTGCTTTTGTTCTGTAGAGGCTGCATACTGGAACATAAAGCATCTTCTTCATTAATGCTTTCTCAATCATTACTAGTCTGCCCATGATGATTATGTTGTATTTAGCTTTTCCCCCAGATTCACAGTAACAGTACAGAAATCAGCGTTAAGCAACCAAATAAAAGCACACAGGCTGCATGAAAAGAAAAAAAAAAAAATTGATTCCTGAACATTTTTTCTGTGGACACAAATTCCAGTTCCTCTGAAAAAGAGGATTACTCTTATCTTGCATTTTAAGTAAATGGGATGCATAAGGTAAAGAAGTGAATAGGATTCCTTGGTAATGCTTTTCCCATCCATTTTTACAGCCTTGCACCCTATGACTAGTCCTTCTGCAGCGAGGATTCTCTCCTGTGCCAGCTTACTGCTCATAGTGATTCTCTGTTATTGCTACGCAAATACACATTTGCTTAGAGAACAACAGAAGGAAGTACACTTGCCACAAAAGGCTGTGATAGCCTTTGGTTTCTTGCTTACATAGCCATAACTGCTCTGCACTGGAAACAAGACTGCTCCAATTGTTTCTAAAGACCTTTTCATTCATACCATTGCCACGATGTAGCGGACAGTATAGCTTTGCCTCTTCCAACCCCTCTACTTTCTCCTATTCCCTGCCTCCATCTCCTTCCTCTTTCCATCAAACATCATATTGCTTTAGCTGGCAGAGCTTTCATCTACAACTGGAACGCTTATAACTAATCCTGTTTGAAAGGTGCCACTGAATGCCAATTGGCATTAGTTGTAAGAGCCTGAATGATGAACAAAGGTCAATATTTGTGTTGACTGGCTGAAATCAGAACTTTATGTAAGTTAACGAAGCTCATACAGGATGGAACATAGTGCACAGGGCATGTCAAGATATCTTCACCAACCACATTAACACAAGGTGTGGGAGGAGGACATGAAGATCAATGAAATCTGCAGCTGGTGTCAATGGGGCAGCAACACGTGCAGGACTGAGCTATGGTTGGACTTGTTCTATGTTATATGGACGCATCTGTTCAGATTGGCACAAGAACAGAATATTTATGAAAGGTTCTTTTTGAAGTGTAGCAGCATATCATGAAGATCAGATGGTGTCCAGATGCCACAAATGACGTATACATAAAGATAATATAGTATATGGAGTATAAAGAGTAAAGAGGGTGAAAAATAACCAGATTGGATATTAGGTAAGGATTTTTTGCAAGAGGGTAGTAGGCATGGAACAGGCTCCTCAAAGCAGTGGTCATGGCCCCGAGCTGCCCGAGTTTAAGAACTATTTGGACAATGCTGTTGGACATGGGTTTCAATTTTGGCTGGTCCTGCGTGGAGCCAGGAGATCAACTCGATGATCCTCGTGGGTAACTTCAAACTCAGGATATTCTATGAGTCTAACGACACCACATTTTCATCAGTGAAAACTGAAAGATGAACACAGACTGTTACAATATACGCTAAAATGGTATATGAGATCTAATGATTATAAGTGCAAAATGGTTTGTCCCAGGTTACTACTCTGGCAATGTACTCATCCAAAGGCTGGTAACGAGCTAATACAGCTCAGCAGAAAGCTCTTAGTGTCAACAAGAAAAGTGCTCTGAAACATCAACAGCATTCCTCCTTGCAGTGAGAAAGCTGAAAAATCTCTTTGGAATTGCTAATGAAGAGGTAAGGAACGCACAGAATACCGCTGTGTATTTGCACAGTGGTAGGATGAGATGAAAGAAGAAAGGATAAGATGTCCTTGCAAAATAAGACTTGAGAAGAACAACTGGTTACACAAATTTACTTGCAGGCTGGAGATGCTAGCTTAGTACTTGCACATAAAGCTTGTTTGCTTGACAGCACAGAGTGATGGACTTTGCCAACCAGGATACAAAGATAGTGCTAGTTGGGTAAAATAATAAAATCTGAATCCAGATTACAAAGTATGTACAAACAAAGGAAAAAAGGGTGGTACCTACAGGAGGGAAGGGGGCACATCATAGGGGAACTGAGAAAAATGTGAACCTCAGGTACCTTAGCCAATGGGGCTCATAAGGGTTGGGGTACAGGCATAAAAGAGGGGCTGTGTCCCCTAATACTTTGAGAGACCCTACAGGGGAAATGTCCCTTGTAGACTTTCCCTTTATTCAAATAAAGAAAGCTAAGAACTCCTCTGTCTCTTTTGGGGATAATTAAGCAAGCTTATTTGAGCAGAAAGTTTCTCAACGGGGATAGATCAGCCAGCTTGCCAGATTTTCAGACGGCAGTCTTTCTGAGAGCTTACAACCACTTCATGTGCAGTCCAGGGCCTGCTGAGCACGATTATAGCAGACACACCAGACTTGAACTTCCCGACAAAGAAACTGTGTGTGAACAACGTGACTGTGCCTGGCTCTAAGGCTGGCTCTGGACTTGCTGCCACAGTCAAAATCAGTGCTGTGTTCCAGTCACACAGAAATTCTGTTCCTCTTTCATGTTACTGGAATTAACAAATTTGTCAGGGGCAGGCTCCGATGTATGAGCTCATTTGTCTGTCATCTCCACACACCCTTCATGCAGCCTGCATGGCTCAGGCAAACAGCTTCCACCTCCCTTTAGCCATGCTGACCCCAAAACTATCAAGTCCCAAGCGTGGCTGCCTCTGCCTCACTCTTGAAGAAATCGTTCCATGTTTGATGTGTTGAAGAGAACAGGTTTACAGATCATACTTCTTCAAGGAGGAGGATCTTTAAGGTCTCTTTCAACCCAAACCATTCTGTGATTCTGACAGCACTGTCTACATGCTTCTTGAACTCTGGCAGCTTAGAGCCGTGCCCACTGCCCTGGGCAATCTGTTCCATGCCCACTGCCCTCTGGTGCAGAACCTACCCCTAGCCCCTATCCACCCCTCCCCTGACACAGCTCCATGCTGTTCCCTCGGGCCCTGTCGCTGTCACAGAGAGCAGAGCCCAGCTCCGCCCCCTCTCTGCTCCCTGTGAGAGCTGCAGCCGCCATCAGGGCTCCCCTCAGCTCCTCTGCTCTGCTCCGAGCACACCCAGGGACCTCAGCCCCTTCTCATACATTTTGACCTCTAGTCTTTAATCTAGCATGTAGCCCCTGGTTTCCTTGGAGTGCTGGGCTTTGGCCAGAACAACATTTATAATCATGTATGTGCAATGACATTCATGATTAGGGGTTATGTATATATACATATATTTTCTGCAGCTGTGCCACCTCCAGGTGGTGGCACCCAACATGGGGCACTACATGGCGATTGCAGTAGCATAAATCTGACTCTGTAGGCAAGATTTATCACTGTCAACTGACTTCAGCCCAGCTCCCTACTGACATGCAAGAGACAGAAGCAGAGAGAGGCCTCAGGATTGCCTTTCCCTCAGCTGTGTGTCCTACCAGCTTGTCCTCACCTCGCTATGAAGGGACTAGAGGGTGGGCAACAAACGCAGTTACGTTGGTGGCACTTGGAACAGCTTTGATACCTGTCCCATCCATTCTGCACAGTTCCACCCACCCACATGATCCCTGGGGATCAGCATCTTGTGCAGGTGCTGACAGAAAAGGTGCAGCGGGCACCTGAGCAAGCTGCAAAGCATGTCAGAGGCTAGGAACTGCAAAGGTGAAGCAGTAAGAAGAATGAACAGCATGAATCACAAATTCAGAACACAGCCTGCCAGCCTGCACACAAAGGGCAGTTGCTGCTTTGGTTGTTTGTTTTTAAATGCATCCTGCTACCATCAGCATGGACTGTGGGCAATGTGGAGAGACAGGAAGCACTACATCTATGCTGTGCTCAAGTTGTGACGCAGAAAAAGCATCGTGGTGTTTGCTCTAGGCCAGAGGATGAAGGCAGCATCCACACTGATAACTTAACAGCTTCTAAGTAGTTACTGATAAAAATGCTTTTCTCCTACTTACTGAAAACGTAACTCAGGAAAGCCCTTAATACACAGTGGATTTTATACGTGCATCTAAGAAGCAAGATTTTGTTACCATGCATTACACAAATCTTTCTTCAGGCTCTAGGAATAATGAACAAATGTCACTTAATGTGACACGCAATGAAACACAAAGGTCTGGCATTAAACTCCCACAGGCAGGGCTGGTAGCCCAGAGCCTGTCCCTGCCAGACACCAGCAGGTCTGCTCCACAAAAAACACACCCATTTATTGCACCAGTGCCCTGTTTTAGCTAGAACTGTAAAGCCTCCAGAGAGAAACAGGATAAAATGCAAACTCCCAGTTTAGGCCAAAAGCTTATTCCAAAAAAAAAAATAAATAAATAAATAAATAAAATAAATAAATAAACCCCAAACCTTCTTTTCCATCCAATAAATTAATCATCATATTCTTGTGATCTCTTCACAAAATAAGACAAATATTGAAACTGTAACACTGCCAACACTGAAGCTTGAATCACACTGAAATGGAGATGATCTCACACCTCCACTGGATTCCAAACAGCTATCATTTAGGATTCATCTTTCATCCACTCCTTTTTATAAAATAATGTCATTCTTGCACCAGTGATTTTGATTCCCCAAATTTTAGACAGTATTGACAGAAAATTATTTGTTAATACCTGTAAAAATGATTAGCCTGCAGAGTGCAAATTAAAATCAGAAATGTTTTTTTTACTGAGGTTAAAGCTGCCCAGGTAGTCATAATCCTTCTGAAATGACTTTTAAATAATAAGCAAAAACAATAAACCAACACATACCTTTTCTCTCAGGTGGCCTCGTTTGTGCCTCAACATGTTAGCACGATCCCTGAGACAACAAACAGATGGCAGAGACATTGTCCAGAGAAAGTTAAAGCAGGTCAGGACACTGCATTCTCCTCCCAAGAGCTGAGCACATTGCTTCTGCTGCTGCACAGGAAGGGCCCAAGTTAGCAGCACAGTGGAATTTTGATCTTTGTACAAATTCAAACTACGGCTCACCATGTAAATACTAGAAGTAAAGCTGAAGTTTGATTCAGCAGCACAAGATGAAAAATATGCAAAACCATGAAATGTAAAAGCACTGTCAGCTGAGGGTTCCTTGCTATAAACTGTATGCAGTTCTCACTGTAGTCTGTTATCAAGGGGAATTTAAGCAGGTGTAACCAAAAAAATATAAGACAGAAGAGCTTCACCCCTTCTAATGTATCCTTTCTTAGCAAAATGGTGATGATCTGTACAAGGTCTTCCTTGCCCTCAGGCTCCTCTTTGGATCACATTCTTCTTCGGTTGTGGTCTGAAGTGCTCGTTCTGGCAACAAAATGGGAAAAACAAAACAAAACACAATAAAAATGCTGTAAAAACAACTTCTGTTCCTCTCAGGTATATTGAGAGGAATACTCAGTATGGCTGGAAGATGGAAATTTATTTATAAATGCAATGTAACATACAAGACTAAAAATAGAGCATGTGCCTTTTTCTCTCCTCTATGGGAAAAACCAGATGGAGGAAGAACAACCAATATCAAGTTGAGCTGTCTCTATTCTGTGAACTGGAAAGATATGTATAAACAGAACATATGTAAAACAGGTATAATTTTTTTTGTGAGATATAAACAAAATACTTGCATAAAATCTGTCCACGAGTGTCAAGTTTTTGGCTTTGTGGCTGAACTCCAAATGATTAACTGGAAACTCACCAAATGCAGTCTTGATGAACCCAGTACCTCTGTTTGAGACTCTACCAATGCGTAGCAAAGACAAAGCAGTACAGATATAAAATTACCACGTAGAAACAAAGAGTTGTGTATTGAGGAATATTCACATGGGTTCAAACAGATACAAATACATTTAAAAATGCAGTCTTAGAGAATTAGATACAATGTCTGGGTAAGGTTGAAGTCCTAGCTGTTTGTTATCTTTCAACTTCTGTATTATAATTCTGGCAAATTCCTCTCCTTGGCTGTCTGAGGTATCAAGCAGTTGTCGGACTTTTGATGTCCTCGTAGGTTTGGTGCTTATAAGTTCATAGTCTTCTTTCATGAGTAAAAATCTTGATAGAAGAGCATCCAGTGACTGATTCAAACACGCTTCAGTCATCTGATCAATAATTTCTTCTCTCCTACTTTGGATCCACTGATTAGCTACATTCTGATGTATGGTTTCTAAAACAAAATCTGAGATCAGAGAGAATTAAAAGAAAAAAAGATTAGTATTATAAAATAAGATGATAACTAGTGTCATAAAACATAAAATGATCTGAAAGCAGTTTAAAAGTTCTTTTTGGTCCAATAGTCACTTGACTACTATGTTGCATTTCGTATTTAATATGTTCTGATAATTGTCAAATTTGTCAGAATATTTTTTCATCTGAACCACAGTGCTGTTTAAGTTGGAAGGCAATTTCAGGAGGTTATCTCATCTCCTACTCAAAGCTGGGCCAACTGCAAAGGTAAGTCAGGTGGCTGAAGGCCTTTTCTGGATTAATTCTGAGCACTTCCAATAAAAGAACTTCTACAGACTCTATGGTCAAACTGTTCTAGTATATGACCCAACTCGGTAATAAAAAGAGAGAGGTGCAAACTTCACTTTCCTCTGGGATTTTTATTGAAGTCTAGTGAAAATATCTCTGAAGTTTCCTGCATATATTCCTCAAACTGAGGATCTGGACAGGGAAGAGTTTCAGATACTCTTATTCCCAGCTCCACCACAGTAAATCCAATTCTGTATAGATAGTTGAAGAATTATAGAAATAATTTATAGCATGATTTCTTTTCACTTTAAATATAATTTTTTTTTACTTTCTCCTTCATATTGAATATGTAGGACTTGGAATTAAATCAGTATTTGCTATACCTGAGGAAATAGGTGATTTCTGCAGCATACATGATGAAGAATTTGTGCCAACTGAAATATTCTTGTCAGATGAGGGAAGGTAACCGTATGGATGCACAAAAGGTTTGGCGCTTTGAGTTGCGGAGAGATTTTCATCCATGCTCTGACAGCTGAGAGGATGCAGCCCAGCACAATTTTCATCTTAAGGTTAAAAAAAAAAAAAAAGAAAAAAGAGCCGTAATAAATCTATGTTCCTTATGTTCATAAAATTCAGTTAATATTTAGAATGAGTCCATAAAAAAAAATTATTAACATCCTAAATTCACTACAACAGAAACACAGCACACTATTCCTTCCACTCATATTCTGGGCACATTTTCCTCCCTTGTCTAACCAAGGCTTGGCTATGGTTTTGAGGGTCTTGTTTTATTTCCATATAATATTGAGACAATAAATCCAGTAGATGTGAACTGTTGGAGCTCTGCTGGACACAGATTTGATGTGCAGTCTGGAAGAACAAAATAATTCTGTGAAGTGTTTGGAGAGGTAGCTGTGAGTCACTGTGAAAGCTAATTTATTTTAATGAATTTTGGTAGTATAACAGGTGGAAAGATTAAAAAAAGACTCAGGTGGAGGGAAGAAATACAAAGATCAATGGTGACATACAGTGGGACACGAATAAAAGCTTTTTATAGTTTTCTGAAGCAGCACATGACCTTCGTTAAGAAAGTTAAAGAAGGATACTTATCAGCTAATGAGCCTAATAGTTTCTATTTTAGGATTTTTATAGAAGAAAAAAGAAAAAAGAAAGGAAGAAAAATAGCTGATAAGAAACAATTTACATGTCATATATCTACTTCTCTATACAGTTTTCATTAAAGTGTCACTTGAGAAGGAGCTTTGGAGATGTTAACTAAGAACAAGAGATACAGATATAAAAATTCAGATGAACATCTGTCACAGTTTGATGATTTTTCATCGATATCCCATGTCATGCAGTACACTGGGAGTTAAAGAATTAATGCTGCAGTTCCATGGATTGTTAGTATTTCTGGTCTTTTGGTCTAAGAGAAGAATGAACTACAACTCCCAGATGAGTTTATTTTTCCATTTCTGTTTTCCCGTTTGGAGGGAAAGACAAAACTGACTGGGTGTTTCAAGACTTCCCTCTTTGCTGCCTGGGTGTTTCGCCTACACTATAAGAGTAGGGATTTCAGTTTCAGAAACTCATTTTATTTATTAGCTTCAATTCCAATCTTACTGTATTATCATCACAGAAACATAGAATGGCCTGGGTTGAAAAGGACGTCAAAAGATCATCTAGCTTCAGCCCCCCTGCCATGGGCAGGGTCACCAAGCACTAGAGCAGGCTCCCCAGAACCACAGCAAGCCTTGCCTTGAATGCCTGCAGGGATGGGGCATCCACAGCCTCTCTGGGCAACCTGTTCCAGTGTGTCACCACCCTCTGAGTAAAGAACTTCCTCCTAACATCTAACTTGAATCTCCCCTGTCTTAGTTTAAAACCATTCCCCCTTGTCCTATCACCATTACCCGTGTAAACAGTCATTCCCCCTCCTGTTTATATGGTCCCTTCAAGTACTGGAAGGCCACAATGAGGTCTCCCCAGAGACCTCATTATATTTGATTATATTATGTTATTTCACATCCCGCTACTATATTTAGTAAGTTAAGTTGCTTTTTTTTCCTTAGCTTATTGCCACAGTAACTAGCATTTTATTTCATGAAAGGCAGAGAAAGTAAGTGGTGCGTACTGTGATGGAGCAGATATTATCTCCCACATGAATGAGAAAGGATAAACAGAGAACTGGTACGAGTAGAAGTGCTTTAGAAAAGGATTTTAAAATCTCTGCTGGGATAGATTGTTACAGATCTCTAGGGACACCCAGCTCTAGCTGACATAGAAATAATAGAAGTGGAAATTTGGTAGCATAAATACAAGGTCTAGACTTCATATTCAGCCTAGTGATTTTGAGATGAGGAAGAACTGGTAGATTATTCTGTAACAAAGCATAACGTAAGAAAAGAAAAAAATATTCTAAGATATATTAGATACAGTTCTTATTTCAAACAGAAAATAATTGTCATACTATTTTATATTAAATATAGAGATCTACTAGCTTTAGCTCAGTAATTTAAGACAGAAGCAGCATAGCAAGGTGCAAGCATGATACCATGATAATAAAGAAGCTTAGTTTACAATAAGCACTTCAACAGACTTCATTCAGTTTATCAAGCAAAACAAAGTGCTTTACAGGGTTACTCTCTAGAGCCATGGGAAAAAACGGAAGAGAGCTACTTGAGCCTAAAGCAACAACCAAGAACAAATGTGTATAAGCTGGCTAAAAAAATATAAAGGCTGCAAGTTGGAAGCCTTCCTAACTCTGAAGGAGCAAGTTACTGCAAGTCTCCTACAGTATTACCAGAAGAAAAAATACAAACACAAAATCTACAGTCATTAACTTCTAACTTAACACCGTGCCAAACTCATTTCTTGCCAGCAGCTACCTAGGAACAGATTTTCACCTGAAATAACTAATTTTGGCAAAGAAAGAAGACTCTTGTTTCCTATTGTAAAACTATCTGATACAGATATTGGCAAAGTAACAACATATACTTTACTTGATTGTTTTATAAACCTGTTTATATGAAAGGAATGCCTGCAATTGTAAAAGAACTATTCTTGACAACCCAGGAGGCACCCTTAGACACATTAGTTATGTTAAGTATTATTGATGTACAGATAGGCCTCCAAATTCTAACAGTGACTAAGAAGTATACGGAAAAATAATCTCCTTTGAATAACCTGTCAGCACAGAAGCAAGTCACAGAAAGCGGCAGGATCTGTTCATATGGATGTACGACTCGAAGGAACTTAAAAATATTAAAACTGTTCAGATGGAAGGGGTCTTCAAAGATCTAGTTCAACTGCTTGACCTCTTCAGAGCTAACAGTAAGGCCTCTTACTATGGCATTATCCAAATGCCTCTCGAACGCTGACAGGAATGGGGCATCAGCTGCACCTCCAGGAAGCCTGCTGCAGCATTGCAGCAACCTCATGGTAAAGACGTTTTTCTTAATATCCAGATTGAACCTCCCTTAGCACATCTCTGTGCTGCTTCCACGTGTTCTGTATCAGTGACCAGGGAGCAGAGCCCACCTGGCACCTCTCTCCATGCTTCTCCTCCTCAGGGAGCAGCAGAGAGCAATGAGGTCACGTCTCAGCCTCCTCGTCTTCCTGACTGGACAGTCCAAATATCCTTAGCCTTCCCCTAGAGGAGATGCTGCCATTGTGATAATTTCATTGTTTCTAATTGCTGTTAAAAAATGGACAGGAAGGTTTTGTAGATGCCAGATTTTACAGTATCTTTATGCACATACATAAATACAGTCCTTACAATCCATACAATCTAAGCAGTGACTCTAAAAAGGACCACCGATCAATCAATCAGTTGAATTGCACCATCACAGCCTATTCAAGTGACCTCCACAGGCAGATATGGCAATTTTTAACACAAACCAGCAGCAAGAATGGCTGATGTTTATTGTTATGGTAAAGCACTGGAATGGGCTGCCCAGGGAAGTGAAGAAGTCCCTATGCCTGAAGGTACTGAAGAGACTTGGCAACGTGGCACTAAACCTGGGACTTGGAATATCTCCAGTGTACCAGCACACTTTTTGATGTTTTACTTTACAGCAGTAAAATCAATTACCCTTTCTGCTTTCTCACCAGCGGTCACCGCGAAGCCAAAGGATTCTTTTGAAACAAAAGTTTATATTCTGTCAACATTTAAACTCAGCTTCAATTTCACAATGTATTGCCATTACATTTTTATGGCTTCTGATGACAGCAAAACCTCAAAATTAAATTTTGTCTGGGAATTACGCCAACTTTTATTCATAAGAGGTGGTAACTATAACTACAGGAGATACGTACAGACACTTTTGCAAGCCAATCTCTATTTATTGAAACCTTTTTATTTGTTGAACGAGAAATGATCTAGAGGACAGCCTGGATTAGAAACTTTCCATTTACTCAGCCATAAGAGCACCTCAAGATGTTTAGCCTTTTTATTTTTAGAAGTACTTCACAAATGATTAACTGAACTATCAAGGTAGTACGACAAGCAAATGGTACTGCTGCACTCATGAGCCTTCAGTAGGAAAAGTGATGTTATGAGGGTTCGTTAAGAGACGGGAACAGAAAATACGAGCTAAAATACATTAGTTATTCAGAGTACTAAGTTGACAGTAATAAAGCACATCTCTTTTCTGGCACAAACAGATATCCAGTAACGTACTATGCAAATACAATGGCACAATGGCAGCTGCAATGGAAGATTAAATCTATATGAAGCTGTATTACCTGATGAGAGGATGTTACACTGGGGAAGAGATGCGAGTCGTGATATATCTGGAGAGATACTCCGAAGAGGAAGTGCATGACAGTGTATGGAAGCAGATGTTTCCTGAAATGTTTCCAATTAATATTAATACATTTATTAAATAAATGCATATTAAATAGATAAAAAGTTGCAATGATTTACATAGTGCTTTCCCATCACTTTCTTTTACCTATGCTCTAAATACACAACCGACAGCACAATTAAAATCCTTTCTGGGGTGGACGTTATACAGATGTCTCCTTGAAGCTGTGCTCAAAGAAATGCTATCCAAAGCTGACAGTAACTTTGGGTTTAACCGTTGTTAAGAATCAAAAGAAACAGCGTTAAGAACTAAAATTTACAAGTAAATCTATATGATCCTATATAATCAAGCTGCATAGAGGCATACAGTTCCAATCTAAGTTCCAATCTAACCTGCAGACACTGTGTGCTATTCCTCAAGGGAATAGCTTTCCCACACTTGGAAGATGTACTGAACATGGCCTTATTTCTGCATAAGCAGCCTGATATGGCTATGCACATACTGCATCCCATCTCAGCCAGTGCATGTCAGACCTCTCTTCACTGCACAGGAAACTAACCTGCAGAACCATCACCTCTTACTAAGATGATCCCCTTTTAACGTTCTCAAGATCTTAACGATGCTGACATACAAGGGAAGGACCACATTCAAGATGCAAAATTTACCTCCTGGGGACTCAGTGGTATATTTAGAGATGTTTTCTCCCCAGCTGCCTTTTTTCCACTCTTACGGATACACTGAGATTCATACTGTGACTGAAAGAGACACATAATATTAAAGTTTTGCTTTGTTGAAGCCAGATACAAGACTAGAAGAATGTCAAAAGATATTATATTCCTCTTAGCAAAGAAAAGCAAAGATGCCAGTTTATTTCACTCACTTACGACTGTAACAAAAGCGACTTACCTTTGATCTCTTTAAGAGAATTACTGCTTCCAGGATAGCTATTTCATCAAATGTTCTCAGGACTGGTTCAAGGTCTATTAAACATTCTAAACAAACAAACAAACAAACAAAAAAGATGATTTGCTGAACGATGTAATGTGGAAATTAAGTTTTCATATTGCTTAAGCTAACTTTCTTATATTTTCAAAGTTAATTTATTATCTTTATTTATTATAAGAAACTATTTATGCTGCTGAATTTCCTTGCTTTCACATGTTACAATAGTCTCACATCACCAAAACACACCCTGTTCACTTCCTCAGTAGTCTGGTTAAAAGAAATGCAGGACTGTGTCAGACTCCGAGTCTTGAATTCCTGGAATGGACGGATTAATGGATTTGCTATACTACAGGACAGACTCAAGTTTAATCTGCTAAATAGGACCTCAGAATGGCTTTCTTCACCCCCACAATAGCACAAGTGCAAAGAATAATATGAGGAAAATAAACACACAAGACTCCATTGCAATATTCAGAAGAGCTGCTGTGGAGTGCTGTCACCAAGAGAGATGATGATAGTCGAAGCACTGACTTGTCCACATCCAATGAATTCAAGTGATTCTGCCTGCAAGCTCAACAGAGGCAGAAGCTAACATCATCTGCTTGCATAGAAGCCACATGACGCTTTAATAATCAAGAGACAGCCTGTGTGAAGTTCCCTTGCTTCCCAATGCTACAAGATTTGCAAAGCAAAATATTACAAATTTTGAGGTAGATATTACACAAATGACTCCTTGAAACCGTGCTCAAACCTCAGGAAAGTATCACAACTCGTAACAACTTCTACTGCACCTTCTATGAACTCCATTACTCAGCAAAATCCATTTACCGTACCAGGAACTTGTGACACTGCATCATTATTCATGTATTTTTATTGTTTTCACTGTAGTTTTATTGTTTTACTGCAGTTCTCCCAGATTAGCTCGTTTTACTGGTATTTTCAAGACACATTCAATAGCAGGATTCTCATTCTCCTGCATCAGCTAACAAAGAGAGCTCACACAGGGTTTAGGACTCCATTTTTCACAATGAATTACAAGGACTGTTTTTATTGATTTTAATTAAACTGCAGGTACGTGCTCCAAGACTGCAGAATCAGCAAAATTATAGAGCTACACAGAAACATGGGAGTAAGTGGTCTTTGTCCTTCTTCATAATGGGAACAGACAGGTTAACAAAACATTTCTATTTTAAGCATATATAAAGGAAGGGGAGAGGGGGGAAGGGAGGGAGCTAGGTTTTATTTTCATTTTCCCTGTGCTATGGTGATTGCAAAAATTTCCCAAACAGGGGCCTTTACTTCCCTTAATTTTGAAAAAGACTTCTAACTTCCTCATTCTTTTTACAATAGTAAAGGGAAAGCAACGTGTGTTTTCTTCAAAGACCACATTAATTCAGGTACTGCACAGAGCCAAAAACAGCCCATACTGTACATCTACCCAAGGATCTCAGGTGAATTACTCCTTCACCGTGACCACAGACTTTGGCTGCTGTTTTATTTTGGGTAACTGACATACAAAAGCAAGAATACTTAAGGAATTATTGTAATATGTCTTTTCTTATTATTTTTAAAACTTAAAAAATATTATACATGAATTTATTTACTCAGAGAAAAAAAAAACAGTCTGTGATTTAAAACCATATAAACCAGATTCATTACAAAATAAAAGGACTTTTCAAAAATATTTTTAATGTGAAGTTAAAAATGCTTCAAAAGAGGACATAATTCATATTGGACTGCAAATTTTGAACACAAAGATGATAAACCTGTTTGGTTGTGTCTGCATTTTTTTTCCTGCAAAGCTAGTCCAAAGAGAAAAGTTATGATCACTTATTTTTCAGCTGTCTGAATAGCAATTTTCTAATAGTTTTCAACTCAAATTTTATAAAGGTTTTAAAAATAACAAACTTTTGTTCACCAAATCTTCAAATGAGACAACAGAATTACTGTCCTCCCTACTTGTAAAAATTAAAAAAAAATAATTAAAAAAGTATTTCAAGTAAGAGTTATTGCATTCACTTCAAGGTGAAGTTATGAGAGAAGCTTTTAAGGAGCAATACACAACTCATAGGTTTATTTCAAAAATGAAACTAAAATCTTAGCAGACAACTGATAAGCAAGTCCAAAACTCCCAGCTTTCTCTCAAGTACTGCTGAACTCTAAGTCTGCTTTACTTTTCAGATCCAGATTCTGACAGATTTAAATTATAATAAATAGCTGGGCAGTAGGAGAACAGAAGTCATAATGGCAGCAGAGAAGCAAGAATCAAGATCAGCAAGGCAAATAAGCCACTTTAAAGCACTGGATCAAATTAAATATTACATTCTGTGCAGAAAAAAAGGCTTTGGGAAGTACTCAGATGTATCTGATTGAGTTTGAAGACCAACTCTTGGAGTAGAATACTGCAAAAGCAAAACAAACAAATAAACAAACAAAAAAAACCACCACCAACAAAAAACACTGAAATGTGAGCATTCAGATAATGAAAAATATTATTTGTATTGAGGATATAAGGATTAAGATAGAAGTGAAAATAAGGTTCTATAATTGTTGTTGATAAAGATGAAAGACTCCTTTCGTACCAGGGAGATTTTACATATCACAGAATCACAGAATTGTAGGGGTTAGAAGGGACCTTTGGAAATCATGTAGTCCAACCCCCCCCATCAAAGCAGGCTCCCTAGACCAGGTTGCACAAAGGTTGCACATATAGCACAAAGAGACATAGTTTAGTGATGAGAATAGTTCAGACTTGATGATCTTGAAGTTCTTTTCCAATCTAGATAGTATATGATGCTACAGACTATGCTCCAACCCTAGCAAGAACAAATTTCATAACTAAAAGCTGGTGATGACTTCCAGCCTGTATTTTTATAGAACTGCCATTGCATACAAGAGCCAGAAGTCACAAAAATATTAAGCATTTTTTCTTGTTAGGGAGAAATTGGTAGGGGGAGTAGACCTAGACTCAACATACACCAAATATGCTGAATGAGCATGACAAACCCAGGTTTGATTTCAAAACAGAATTTTCTAGTTTATAACATGCCATGCTAACCTCTGCAAACTCACTCTTCAGTCCTAGGTTTTAAATTATGTAATTCATTGGAAAAAGGTTGAAAGTATCTATATTTGATCCCACGGACAAGAAACTATATGAGGAAAAGATTAAAAGCTATCTGCGTGGCCTCAGCCTGGGAGGTGGAACAATCTGAGTCCCAGTGAAAAAGATTTATCCATAGAGACAAGCAAAAATAAAGTGAAGTCACCACAGGTCATCTGACGTGCAGTGATTTGCTGTTTTGCCAGCTGTCTTACAAAACCCACGGTACTCACTCTATGAATTTCACTCTTTCAAAAATAAAACATTCCCTTCAACAATCAACTTAAAAAAAAAAAAAAAAAAGTACAAGCTGTTAAACAAACCATGCGAATTTATACAGGAAGATGGCAGATGTAGGAGACTCCAACTAACAACTTGGTATTATTGCACACATACCTCTATTCATAAAGATTTGTTTATAGGTGTGATGGAAGCAGACAAGAATCACACACAATGTGACTGAGCAGAGGTCTATTTTTTGACATTGTTACCATGTACATTTTGTGACCGTACCCTCACTCTGTAAGTAGCAGATGAGACAAAAATCTGGCAATGTCAAGAACCGTATTCATTTTGCAAGGTAAACTTACTTAAGAACGATGGTCTTTCATCTGGGTTTTGTGCCCATCCACTTTCTATCAATCCTATGACAAGAGCTCGATGCGGAATGTCCATTGATAAGCTCGTTTCACTCAAGTCTAATCGCTGTCCTTGTGACACACTATACATTATCTGCAAGGGGTTTATAACTTCTGTCAAAATAGACATCGTGCTTTCATTAGAAATATATGCAAAATAAATAGCTTACTATAGGAAGAATAATTAAGATTGCAGCCGTAATATTTACATTTCACCAAAATAAGGCTGTTTCTTCTTTTAAAAGAATGGAAAAGACATCTTTTCTCATCAACATGGTAATTTGAAAAAGAGTCTGAGAAGTAACTCAATGACTTCTTAAACAGGTTTACAAATAGGACTGTTACAAAGTAATCCCCTAAAATAAAGTTCCCACGTATTCAGGTGACAGGTACAATCTAAACCTAAAGCCAGAAAAACAAACAACAAGAAAACATGGTCTTACCTTCAAATGGGTGTTTCCTTGACATCACTTCCCATATAATAATTGCAAAACTGTTTAAAATGTAAAAAGCATAGAAGACATTATTTTAGATTACCAACGCTTATTGAAACAATATATCCAACTTTACATTTTGTTAGAAACTTTTCGTTACTACAGTCCGGGACACACTGGTCTGACTTTAGCAGAACACAATGACACCTCAGACCACGCATACTAGAAGGAGTTTTATCAATGACTAGCTGTAACTAGTCAATAGTATTATAAAAAAATTTACAGGGCGGATATGTACCAGGAAGCACATCTGAGCTTCCTCCACAGACATGTTTACTTATGTGTATTATTTCTTTATTAAGAACCTTCCTCGCAAATTAGCTTTAACATCTCACCAACATTTAGCTCTATCTGCTGTAGATAATTAATCAGTCCACATTTCCTTCAGTTTGATATCTCTCTATAATTACAGACTGTTCTATTTTGTAACACTGCAGCACACCACTTCTTGTGAATTTCCTTTTACCCTATTCACTTTCTTACTTTTGTTTTGTAGCATCTCCTTCTGACCCTAGCACAGGTTTGTGTGCAACCTTTCCAGCAGTCATTCATTTTCTTCACTGTCTCTCTACCTTCCTGCCTTGAACTGCCATCCCATTTCCCCACTCTTTCTCAGTTTCTTTTCTCTCTCATCAAATAATTTCAGTTTCCTTCCCGATTTAGAAGTAGAAACATAGAATGGTTTGGGTTGGAAGGGACCTTTAAGATGATGTATCTCCAACACTCCTGCCATAGGCAGGGACACCTCCTTCTGGACCAGGCTGCTCAAAGCCCCATCCAGCCTGGCCTTGAATGCCTCCAAGGAGAGGGCACACACAGCTCCATTTTTTTCCTAACAAACTTCTGCCTTCCTCATTTCCACATACTCATTAATAAATAATGCATACTTTCAAATCCTCTAAATTCAGAAACCAGAGTAGATAACTTCACACTATTACTTCTTTCAGTGTCTACCAAGCCCACTACTGTCTTCTCAAATGAAAAGGACAGCAGGTGTAATATACTTTAGAATGGAATTCCAAGAACTTCACATGCTTTTCAAGATCAAGGCACAGTTAAAAGAAATAATGGTCTCTCTGGATATCAGTAAGCCTCTCTGAGTCTAGCTAATCTTCCAGTGAACTATAACCTTCACAGAGACAGCTGAAGCTAACGGTGGTAGAGAGATGGACTGTGTCACATTAACAGTCCTCTTCATACTTCCTACATCACCATCTACGTAAAAACATGAATTCCTTCCACAACTACTCAAATAACCTTTGAGCTCTCAGAGCTTCTTCCAATTAGCTGATTATAACTCTTAACATCCTAAAAGCCTTTTTTCCATTTAGTTGTACAGGTAGTCACAACTCTACTGCATTCAGCTATGACCCTGAGCTGACTGAAGCAAGACCACCTGAACTTTCTTGAAGTGAATTACTCCTTCAAGAGATGGCTCTCTATTTGGAGACAAAGACAAGAGATCTCTATAACTCCTCCAAAGCCACTACTCTTAATTTTTTTTTAAGGAGTTAATATATTTTTTCTTTCTTCCCTATACATTCTGTGAATGATGTTAACAGATATATACAAATTACAAAGGTGTGTGAATTGAGGTAATGAACAGTTTCCTTCCTCCCTACACTGTATGCATATACTCTCACTCATAGGAACTAGCCCCCTTGATCTCTTTTGACAGTTTCAGGTTCATTATTGGAGCAACACACATCACAGTATTTCACAGAGAAAAGCGTAACCTACAGTTCCAGCCACCAATTGATTTTTCTTTCATTTTGCTTAGATGCTCACTGAAAACATGTTAAAATCTGACTTCAGCAACTCAGATGTGAATTCAGATAGCAAAGTCCTCTTGAGGTCAGTACAGGTTACCTGTAGATATCATGCTTCACACTTGCCCGAGTTTTCTGACTGGGATTGTAATCTTCAGGGGGCATGTAGACAATGGTCCCTCCTTCTGGCAAGGAAGTTTCACTGCGTGACTGTGACATGGATATGACACGCCATTTTGACATGCCAAAATCTGCAATCTGGAAAGGACAGAGCAGTTGTTCTGAAAACCAGATTTATCTGCTAACCCTTGTTACAAATTCCTGAAATACACCTGAAAGAACTGGTTGTTTGCTGTCCTTAACCTGACACAAAGTATGCGGTTGCTTTAGAGACAGGAAACACCAGCTTCACTTCAGAAAACATTCCCTGTTCATGACTCATGTAATTCCTACAGCACTGCCCTGTCCTGTTCTTTTAAAGAAGGTTCACATACTCTGTGGCTAGGGAATCTGTTGTGGAAGTCTGTCCCAAATCATTTTCTTTCATGGAAAACAAGCAACAAAGTCACTGAGTATTTCTAGATCACCAACTGTGTAAAAAGCACAAAATTAATGAAGATGATAATAGCTACATGCAACTTAGCCTGTAGATATCCAAGGACAACTGAATATACTGAAAAAAAAACAAACTTAGGGCAGCTTACATCATCCTCAAACCTAAGAATCATTAATCTAAAACTAACAAATTTGGAATCCTGAAATTCTGTGCGGCAGTAAGTCAGCAAAGGCCCTCTGGGGCCCCTCCTACAGATGTCACCTTACATCAAGAATTAACTGGTTTAGTTTACATTCCCAGACATCCACAAATCAGGAGCAAGATATACGGTTATGGGTGGAGAGCGGCACAGAGAGAAGAATAAAGCTATTAGCAGAGTGTGTCAGGCATCGAGGGGAAAAAATTACGTATCAAAGAATGGCTAAGGATGGAAAGAAAGTTAAAGATCACCTAACTTCAAGCACTCTGCCATAAGTAGGGTTGTCACCCACTAGATCAGACTGCCCAGGGCCCCATACAACCTGGCCTTCAATACACCCAGGGATGGGGTATCCACAGCCTCTCTGGGCAACGTGCTGAAGTGCCTCATGACTGAGTAAATAATCTCTTCCTAACATTCAACCTAAATTTTCCCCTCTCTTAGTTTAAAGCCATTCCCCTTTGTCTTATTGCTATTAGGCCGTGTAAAATATTGGTACACCACTAGCTTGCAAGCTCCCTTCAAGAACAGGAAGGCCACAGTGAAGTCTCCCTAGAACCTTTTCTTCTCCAAGCTAAACAAACCCAACCCCCTAAACCTGTCTGCAAAGAAAAATACCAGCAATGAGCTCCAGGTTTTTTCAGCATTTGTATTAGAGTAAAATAATTTCCAAGATGTGAGCATTTTTCTGTCAGCTTAACAGAAACAAACTTTCTGAAGAGCAAAAACAATACCCTTTGTTTTTGTTTTCCTCTACAGCTCACTCACATCAAGCCTTCCTCGTTGTAGCTGGTCATATCATCTTGTTCACTCAAGTATATCTGGTACAGTCAGAAACAGACTATGAATGGTGTTACTTTTATACACACACAATACTTTTTCAGTTTACCATGTATGATAACCTCCATTCAATTTCTTGCCAGCTGTCCTAAATGAGAGAATCATGCTTCACCCAAACTGCTCTGAGCAATTGTTATACACACAAACAAACACACACACACACACAAATATGTGGTCAGGCAGAGAACCAGACTGCACCAGTGCTGCTAGAGATTAAAAAAACTGGCTTTTGTGGATTACTTGGGCCAGTTCCTAGTCAGGTTTATCCGGAAACTTGGGAGATGGTGATACTGGCACAGCTGAGTGGGAGGAGGTGTGAGCTGCTGAGGGAAGGAGGGAGTGAAGGGAAAGCTGTTTAAACTGCTTTGCTGCCAAGGAAAACCTCTGTGCAATAGAGACTGGGACTGCATCTTTAATAATTGCTGAAAGGACTGACAGAAAGATTAATCTCACAGTAACCACTGAAGCAGCAGCCACTCAAATATGAATTAAGATATCTCTTATTTCTCACTCTGAACAGTACTTTCTACCAGTTTTAAAAATAGAAGTTTCACTTCTTCTAAAAAAGACACTCTTGCAATTACATATGCACATAACTGTTTTTCCATAAGTTCTTTTAATCTCACTTTCGCATAATGGCAGTGATACTTGAAAAGGCTGACTTGAAGTTTTGAACTAAAATTACTTCCTCATATATGAAGCTCCCAGAGCAAGCAAGCGTTATAAACAACCTCTCAATATGTTCAAACTTCAAGAGTTACATTTTACACACTCTTATACTACTCTAAGAGAATATATATGTTCATATTGCATGATAAACATCAAATAGTGTTAACATTACAATGTTTCTGACCTTCGAAAACAGAACTAACTAACTTGTCTCAGCATCCTGGTCAGGAAAACTTTCTATCTTCTCCTCAGAAAGAGCCAGACACAGCTACCAGGGAAAGCTGTCATCAGAAAGCAGAGCTGCTACAGAGTAACGACTATGTAGAATCATAGAATCCTCAGAGCTGGAAGGGAACCTGAAAGATCATCTAGCCCAGCTCTCTGCAATGAACAGGGACATCCACAGCTAGATCATGCTGCTCACAGCCTGGTCCAGCCTGGCCTTGAAAGTCTCTAGGGACAGGCACTTCTGGGCAACCTGTTCTAGTGTCTCATCACTCCCCCCATAAAAGACTTCTTCCTAAACTTAAATCTACTCTCCTTAACTTTGAAACCAACTTTTAAATGAATTTCTATATTGCAAATAGTTCATATTATGGATTTATGCTTTTTTTTTCAAATGAATCAGATCCACACCTGAGTAAAACTGTTTTCAAGAAAAATTACCTGTCTGTAAGTATAAAGGTAAAACATCTGGGATACAACTATAACCCCTCTCCATAGCCACGACCTTCTATGTCGTGTTGCTTCTATGATTCTATGATTCTATGACTTCACTCTTCTTCTTCTACTGCAGTTAAACACTTTGGTTCATTTTGGGTGCTGAAGAACATAATGACTAAATAACTCTACCTTGACATGAAACTCATCATCCAATAAAATATTCTGGGTTTTCAAGTCATGGTGCAGCAATGGAGGATTCATGTTGTGCAAATAGTTCACTCCCAAAGCAATTTCATAAAGAATGCGGTATCTCAGGCACCAGGCAATGTCAGGATACATATCTTTCTGCCAAAATAAAACCACAAAACAGAATATATTCCTCTGTTCTGACGTGGTAAGATAGCACAAAAGCTTTCATTTTAAGAAGAAAATGAGTTGGACAAGAAGTAACCTTTTAAAACATACATCACATTAACTGTGCACTGATATTGGCTAGCTGTTGAAACGAACATAAACATAATAATGTGATGCTATGTCTCCATTCCCTAGCATTCACTCAGTAGTTGATGAGCACTATACATTAGGTGTTAACAAGACACATACCATATTATTCATAATTACTCATAAGGAAACTTGAATTACAGACTAACTCCTATATAAAACCCATAACCTATAGATACCGCACAAAGAAAGGCAAGAATTTCTTCTGCTGACACTAGGAGAGGGAGGGGGGAACCGTGGTGAAACTGAGCACAAAATACTACTTTCAAAAATATAAATACAACAACAAAAAAGCAGGAATACTCTCATCTTAAAAGTTACGTTGACACTAATGCGTTTATGAAAAACATAGCTGAATTTGCTAAGGCATGAACAGGTATTAAGGACACAGAAGAGGCTGCTGAGAGCACAGAATGTGCTGCTGAGAGCTGCAGGAGCATTATGACAGGAACAGTGAATGCTTGGACCAAGGGAGTGGGAGCAGCTGAGAGTTCAGCACAGGTCAACTTACTGTTTGGCGTAACTCTTAGCTGAAATACCCATACCTGTTTAGGTTAGCAACATTTCTGATTTGACTTCTAAAAAAAATACTGAAGAGGATTTCTAGAAGTTCAAATTCAAGAAACAGTCAACTTTTTGTGACTGCCAATAGTTCTGAAATCGAGACTGAATTAAGCACCTCAGTTTCTAATTAGAGATATTAAAAGTGATTGTACACGGTAATTCATCCTTTAGCCTGCCATATAGATCATGGCATTAAAGGAAAAAGTGCAATAAAACGACCATCTACTAAGCTTGGCTGCCTTTTTGTGATACAAAAGGTCTACCTGAGCAACAAAAAACAACTAGTGACTGTCCTTAAATGAGTAACATCAATAATGGAACACTATGGTAATAGTACTCCTTTAAGTATGGGAACCATAGTATTTGAAACAACCTGTACTTAAAGAATGTGAGGACACTTACCCCATGCAAAAGCTGGTTCAGGGATCCATTTGCCATGTATTCCGTTACGATCCCCAGAAAGTCAGGCTCATTGCAAATTCCCAAAATTGGCAGAATGTAACTAAACCTGGCTTTGTGCAATATCTCTGCTTCTTTTAGAAGGTGGTTTCTGTCACTTAAAAACAAAACCAACAAGTAAGGTTACCTTACCAATACTAGGAAACTAAGCAAATTCAAAATTCAAAGCAAATTCAAGATTTGCTATATCCTCTCCAAAAAGCAACAGATCTATATGCAGCATCACCTTTCACCATCTGATTCCTACTATGCCTTCATTTGATAACACGATGCTGTGAGACAACACAGAACCTGCACACACAAATACCAAATAGCTTCTCTAGTTTTGTTGTAGCACACAAGCATCTCTCTTTCCATAACACATCTCATCCATTCCTGTTTCCAGCAAACAAGAATACAGTCCTGCTTCCCCATTCTGTGTAAAAAATAATACTTTAAAGGGACAGTTACTGAATGACCAACCATATTATGTTTTTGCCTAAGTTGTTCCTTCAGCTGTGCCCCTGCTTAGAATTGCCCTCTAGAAAAAAACATTTCATGGCACAGGGAACTACACAACTACTCTACTGCTCTCATAATACTTGGACACCTAAATCTGTTGGTCTGAATGTTCTTTGTTACAGTCAAACCTACTCAGAAGTGTGAATTTGAACCACCTTTACAAATTCAGACCTTCCAGCTTATGGATATGAGAAGCTCAAGTTATATTTAAAAATGAGTGTGCTTCTATCTCTGAAAGTGGTAAGGATAATTTTTGGGGGGATGTTTTATATCTCAAACATCCGTCAGCAAGGATACTTGGATCAAGAAGGACTCTAAAGAAAAAGAGGTACGTTAGAGGTATGTTAAACTACGGCCAACTGTCAATCCTTGTTTATGTGACAGAAAAAAAACATCTGTTATGGGAAAGTCCAGGAAGTGATTCAAGTAAAAAGGCCCGCTTGAGGAAAAACATGGGACAACAGGCTCAGTTCCCTTCCTCTCTCTTTCTCTGGCACAAACTAGGTTTGAGAAAGTCAGGGGTTTTCCCAGACCATGAGGCACAACTACATGGGATTCTGCTGTAATGAAGAAGCAGGCTGCAACACTTGGAGCTTTATCCCTGTGCATGGACTTCACTACACCTGCCTGCTCCTCACCGAGGGCACTGTGCAACACCCACATGAGCACAGCCCACAGCAGCTTCCCGGCTGGCAGAGCTGACAGCAGTGACAGAAATTAGATAGAGAAACGGCTATAAATTTAACAATAGAGAGCATAATACCCTTGTTTAAAAACACAGCTGAGATTCTGGCAAAATATGAGTACACTCTGTATGCCCTGAGTACACTCTGCCAATTCCAAGCCACCAAATCCCTCTCAGCAACTGGGTCACAAGATCAGGAGACTTCTGGGCTCATTAGCAATCTTTCAGGGGAAAACAAAACACCCTGAGTATCAAACGAGGAACAGCTGAAAAACTTTTACTCACGTCCATGTCATAGTGCTGAGTGTGGGTATACTCACAACACACAAATGTCTGAGTGAAGCTATTCCTCCTGCCTAGAACTAGATCAAAGAAACCTAAGGCAGTAAAGATGAAGGACACCTACACAGGAAACAAGAAGCAGCACTCTAAGGAGAGATGAACCAGCACTGATATGGGGGAAAAATGCCCAAATGAAGGGGGCAGGCATGGGTGAAAAATTGTTCCCTGCTGCATTCCCCTACGGAGTGACAGCTCCTGTAGGAAACATGCTGTCACCTCCAGGAAAATCACTGTAGGGCTCGGAAGGGACCTTTAGAGATAGTCCAATTACAACTGCTACAAGCTGAAGAACTACTCGCACACCTTCTCTCAGCACTGTGGGGCAAAGAAAAGCTTGGTCTTGGAGCAGCCTCTCCCAGCATTTTGTGCTGCCTCTCTCCCCGATCAACACAGACGCTGACAGCTCTCACACCGCCCTTCCCAACAGCCCACACAGGGGCAGCAACAGAGCTGCTCGACACTCCCCCGCCCCCAGACACCCCCTGCCCGCTCCGCTACCTGTCCAGCAGCGGCCCCTGCAGACACTTGAGAGCCACCGGGACCCTCCAGTCGGCGTGGCGAGCGGCGGACACGGTGCCGTAGGCGCCGCGGCTGAGGAAGCGCAGATCCGGCAGCTTGCTGGAGGGGATGGCGGGCAGCGCGCTGCTGATGGCGCCCGCCCCGCCGCCTCCCGCCCCGCCGCTCATCCTCGCACTGGGCCGGGGCTCGGGCCGCTCCGCGCTGCCCCGCTCTCCCGGGGACGGCCGCGCCGCGTCTGTGCCGGGCGCAGCGGGCACGCAGCGCCCCAACCCGGCTGCTCCCCCACCCCGGCCCGCCTCCTCCTCCTCCTCCTCCCAGCCTCCTTCAGCCGCCGGCTCGCAGGAGGAGCGGCTTCCCGTCCCCGAAAGCAGCGGGGCTTCCCGGACGGGGCGAGGCGATCAGTGGGGAGGAGGCTCCTGAAGGGCGGACAAAAGCGATGCGAAGGGCTGGGCCTAAGTGCGCCGTGCTCATTACGGGAGCCCGTCCGTTTTTTGCTGCAGAAAGCTCTCCTCCTGAGGACAGGTGCTTCGCGGCTTCTCCGGTGCTGCCTCTTGCCGATTTTTCCACGGCATTTGAAAAAGGCGGCTTGGAAGTTCCCAGAATGTGATCGTCACCCTCACTCGTGGATGGAGCTGTTTTGCAAAGCATCCTTCGTTAGAAGTGATTTAATTTCAAGTTAGAAGCTCACAGCTTTCCACAAGGGAGTGGCAGCTCTGCAGCCATCCCACCAAACAGGGTGTAAATGCAGCAGGCAGCTCTCCTTCCCTTACTCGTGGATATAGGCTGGGTCTGTGGCTTTCTGCCCTCTTTCCTCCCAGTAGTGGACAGGGATCAAATACCAAGGGAAAAAAGAAAAAAAACAGCTGTTGAGACTGTGGTTCTGTGTGATGCGTCATGGCACCTGACTGAAGGAGCAGCAATTGTTTCTCCCTTTTGGCTCTAGGTCTGGAGCATTTACTTAGGAAAACTTTGCTGTATGTTTCCAGTTTTCTTAACACCGTGGAGAATTCGCAACCTCTAAATGCTGCAGCTAACATGCTGATAGGAAGCATATCCTGAAGTACTCCGTCTTCAGCTTTCATGTGGTCCATGTCCTTCAGGCACATATTTTCCAGAAGCATAATTTCATGGCAGTCTTTGCAGTATTCAGGTTTTAGCCACTGATTTACATACACTCTGTATGTATTTATTTACAAGCACTCTGTGTTTACCATGCTGGTAGTACAATTTCATAGAATCATAGAATGCCTTGAGTTCAAAGAGACCTTAAAGACCATCCAGTTCCAGCTTCCTGGTTGTCACCCAGCAAATCAGAATGCCCAGGGCCCTATCCAACCTGGCCTTGAACGCCTTCAGGAATGGGGCATCCACAGCTTCTCTGTACAACCTGTCCTGGGGGGCTCACCACCTTCTCAGTGCAAAGTTTCATCCTAACATCCAACCTAAATTTCCCCTCTTTTAGTTCAAAGCCCTTCCCCATTGTCCCGTCCCTATCAGACAGCTTATAAGCACCTCTCCTTTGTCATGCTGTTGCAATTTTGATGTATAAGGTTTTGTTAGCAAAAGAAAATAAGACACAGTGAACATACGCTGTGAACATGTGCTACAAAAACACTTTGTAAATACATCAGGTATTTTCCATTAAGAGGGTATGAGTATCCCAATACTAAAAATACAAGATATCATATAAAAACAGGATGAGTAGAAGTTGCTGCTTTCTACAGATGTTGCCATTGTTCAGATGAGCTTCTTGTAAGGGTGGAGTGGGAAGAGGAGTGCTCCCTTTGACTTCTTACAGTAGCACTGTGGTGAGCTGTTTATGTTTTGTTGGCACACCAAAGCAGAAGTTTTAAAAAGATAAACTGAGGACTTGAAGTTCTCAGTGGGAGGGGCTGCTGAGGGAAAAATATTGCTGCTTTGGGAAACCCCCCTTTTTGCCTTTAGTAAATGTAAAGGCATTATGTCAGATAACATCATAACTGCCTTCAGATTTCATCATTCAAGTGATGTGGCATATATTTCAGGTAGAATACAAAGAAATTCCAGTACAGTAAAGTTGTGTGTATGGTGTTCTGATTTTTAGGTTAATTGCACAACTGTCATACAAACAACATTGCAATGGCATACAGGAAAGCCATGTAACAATACCTGCTGTTTTTTTTATTTCTGTAGATCGGTTCACAGCCTCATGTCTGAAAGGTGGGCAGTTGCTTTTCTTTTTTTCAGTCAGTTTTAACCGTTGTTGAAAAATACCATCATAACTGTTATTCTCGATCAGTACAAGACGTAATTAGTTTCAGTGGTTTATCACACGTCAGAAAATCTAAGCTTTATTCTTCTCAGCGTTACTCAATGCAAAAAGTGCCAAGCGATCTTCAGAAAAAATCAGTAGCAGATATAAGAATTATAAATAACTAAGTGGTGGACTCCAATTAGTCTCTACATTTTTGATATGCTGAAGATTGAGGTAACAGTCATTTCTTGTAAACTCAGCATGCTCTATTATTTAAGACTTAAGACCTCATTTAAAAAGGATTTTATTTACCATGTATGTGCCATGGAGTTCTCTGATACACAGTCTTATGAGAACAGGGAGGTGGATCTGGACTTCTGAAGGCAATGTGCCATGAAGCTTGTTGTGCCAGCCTGATTTGTGCACTCCTGTGTGAAGTCAGTGAGATGTGATGCTCATCTAGAAGAAGCCTGAGTTTATCTGTGTCTCAAAGCACCGGTATTTCCCCTCAGTATTTTCCCTGTAATCTCTGAACCATACCAAGTAGCTAAATCTATAGGAAGTTCTAAAGCAGCAAGCAAGTAGACTTTCTGGTTAAAATTAACGTGATTATTTCATCATGGAATCATAGAATGGCTTGACTTGGAAGGGAGGTCAAGTATCATTAAGTTCCAGCCCTCTTGCCAGATGCAGGGTTGCTAGCTCCTAGATCAGTTACTAGATCAGATTGCCCAGAGCCTCATCTAACCAGGCCTTAAAGCCCTTCCAGGGATGGGACATCCGTAAGCTCCCTGGACAGCCTGTTGCAGCACCTCGCCATTCTCTCAGTAAAAAACTTCCCCCTGATGTCTAATCTAAAGCAAAGGAGATTTCTTTTGCTGTAGCTTAAAAACCATTCCCTTTTGTCCTATCACTATCTACCCGTGTAAAAACTCAATTTCCCTCATGTTTATAAACTCCCTTTAAATATAGGAAGGTCGCAGTGAGGTCTCCCCACCACCTTTTCTTTTCCAGGCTGAACAAGCCCAGTTCCATCAGCCTATCTTCGTAGGAGAGGTGCATCAGCCTTAGGATCATCTTTGTGGCCCCCCTCTGTACTCTCTCCAAAAGCTCCACATCTTTCCTCTGTTAGAGGCCTGGGACTTAGATGCAGTACTCCAGCTGGGGCCTCACAAGAGCAGAGTAGAAATGGGACAATCACCTCCCTTGACCTGCTGGCCATCCCTCTTCTTCAACAGGATACTGTTGGCCTTTTGGGCTTTAAGCGCATACTGCTGGTTCATTTAAAATTTTTCATCAACCAGGACCCCCAAGTCTTTCTGAAGGAGTTCTGAAGGAGTTCTCCCAGTTTGTATACATATCTGAGATTCCCATGACCCAAATGCGGAAACTTTGCACTTTGCTTTGATGAACTTCATTAGTCTTGTAAGTAGCCACCTTTCAAGTTTATCAAGGTTGCTCTGGATGGCATCCCTTCCTTCTACTGTATCAGTCACACTACTCAGCTTGGTGTCATCAACAAATTTGCTGAGGGTGCACTTAATCCCATGATTCATGTCACTGTTAAAGATGTTAAAGAGTACTGGTCCCAAGACAGACCCCTGTGGGTCACCACTCCTTACCGGCCTCAGACTGATCATAGAGCTATTGAGCACAACCCTCTGGCTGTGACATTCCAAACAATTCCTTATTGACCTAATAATCTACTGTTCAGATCCATATCTCTCCAATTTAAGGATAAGGATGTGGTGGCGGACCATGTCAAAGGCCTTGCAGAAGTCCAGGTAGATGACATCCAGTAGCCATCCCTTTGTCTACCGGCACCATCACTCTATCATAGAGGGCCACCAGATGGGTCAGGCACACCTTCACTTGATCTGTCTGAGCGATCCTGGCAAGAAGAAAGTTGGAGTTTAGTTTCCAGAGCCTGAGCATGGAAGAGTAGGTGAGTGCTTCATCCTGTTCTGGGGGCTGGCTGTCAGATGAAGTGTAACAGCTTTGCTTCTTGGTGCAGAGGCCCTTAACAAAACCCAAACCCATTAAACTGTTATATAAAAATGTGCAGTTGGCAATAGAGAAGATAAATAATAGAAGTAGCAGCTAGTTTTTATGATCATATTTTAATGTGTTATTTGTGCAGTAAACTCTTTTTTTGCTTAATACATTGGTTTTGAATGAAGAGTACCGTAGCCTGTAATTCACTGTCTGATTGAGTCAGGTGATAAACGACCCAATACAACAAGCTGTGCCTTTCACATTCTTGTTATCTAATGGATATAATAATAAAAAATACTCCTTAATTCTCAAAGAAAAGATTCAAAATCCCTCTCTGTGGCTGTAGACGGAATCCTTCTTCATGTGAGCTTCCTACAGTAGATCCGGCTTTTGTTTCTAAATGACAGACCATGGAGCAGATAGTCAGTTGACTGGTGCTTTCTTCTATGAGTCTTTAACTTGCTAGTTCTTCTTAAGAATTCCCATATTGATCATTTGCATTCAGAAAAATCTTCTGCCTGCCTCTTCCCTTCACGTGGGAATTTCCACAAAGATAAGGAGAAAGTCCAGAACAAAGAGAGTATTTTTGTTGTATTTTTCTTCATGCCTTGATCAGTATTGTAGTAAATGCAGTTCTTTTTCTTGAACTTAGGAAGTGTTTGGTGCGACTGATTTTACAGGTGTGACAGCTCTGTTTGTGGACTTAGTTTTCAGCTTGCAAAAAAAGTGTGCAGCTACTGTGTTTTCAGCAAATGATGATACAGGCTTGTAAAAGTGTGCTTCATGCTTTGTATCTCTGTATAAAAGACCATAAAAAATAGCTGCTAGAATGGTACACATTTACCAGATTGAGGTAGTATTTCTTTCCTGATATTCCTCCTTGTAGGCAGTATAAACTGGAAAGAGCTGTTAGATTTTTGCTGTAAACGTATATTTAAAAATGGGTAGTAAATGAGAAGAGGTGCTTTTTTTTCTGGAAAGTGTGCATCTGTGGGACTCGTACACATTATTGCCATCTGCATGATAGGTCTCCAGTGCCCGGTGAATGCATCCCCTTATATTCAGATATATGTGCATAAGAATGCACACCAGATGCATGTCTTGACTAATAGATGAGATTTTCTAAAGCAATTTGTTATAATATTTCCCTCCAGCAAGATGAATTTTAGTATCTTAATCTCTTGGATATTAAACACCAAATTAAGTGTTGGTGTTTTTAAAATGCACCATATTCACTGTGTCAACAGCAAAGAAAGTTGTACAGCTCTGCTTGTTGTCAGGCCAAGATGTTCAGATTGAACAATGCACTGGTTTTGTGGCGCACTCTTTAAAACTGATTTAATCCTCACTGAAGAGTGGTAATTTTCTCAATAAATAAGGTTCAGTTTGTCATGGTTTCACATACTTGCTTTTCAGCACTGTCTTGAATTTTTTGGAAAGAGTAACATTTGGTTTGTACACGGTTGTTAAAATGTAATTTACACTGCCTTTATGCTTCAGGCTTTGCTTCCTTGTTCATTTATCTGAAATGTATATTTGGGGATTTAATAAAACATATGGAATTCCACTGAGACAATTGAACAATCCTCTCTAATCAGATTAACCATAAGATTGTCAAAATCAGTGGTCTGTATCAGACACTTAGGCTCTGACTGTGTTTTGGGATTGAGGATTGATCTCAGCCTGGACATGTCCCCTAGAAGTGACCTAACTGGAAAAGAGCTGGGGAGAGATCTACCTGTGTATCAACTTTTTCCTCCTACCTGCCCCATCTTCTTCTCCTGTGGTTTCCATATGAAGTGATGCACTATTCAGATAGGACAGCTACCAATAGCTTCTCTAGAGCAGTGACATTCACTGTCTGCCCCGCCTCCTACATTCAGTCTTGCTTTGGTCCTGTCATCATCCTTCCCTGTTTGCTTTTTTAAAACACATTTTTTTTGTTGATGTTTGTTTTTTTGTGAATAGAATTTGTGAATAGGATAGTGGCAGAGTAGGATTTTATGGCAGGATTTAAAATGGCAGGCCCTGTGAAATGAAACTATTACCTTGCCTACAAAATCTGGGGAGAATTTTATAGCAAGCTGCATATTTTTAGTAAGGTAGTGAAAAAGTAAATGGTAAGTGATTAAAATGATATAGCAAAAATAGATACTCCTTCTCAGGATAATTGTACACTTACTTGGGTCACTAGTGTAATTTTCTGTGAACATATAACATTTAATATCCCTTATCATGATTTATTGCGTATGACTCACCTGAGGACAGGATAATGCTAATCTTAAGTACACTAATCTGTGTCACTTAGAGAAAACTACTTAGATGAGCATATGAAGTAATATAAAAGCTTGGCAATAGTCGGTACATGACTTCCATAGAAAGCCACTGTGTATGTCATACAGCTTTCCTATATTTTCAGCGTTAGACTTAAACATAACAAATCCAGTTACTTGTTAAATATTCTGAAACATTTGAGGAAGAGATGCTATTTTTCTCTTGACTCTTAATAGGCCCTGAATTTTATATATAATTTTAGAATTGAATATAGGATTGTGGTTTAGAAAATGAGTTTCCATTCAGTTGTTTTCATTCAGTTATAGTAGCACACTTGTCTTTGCTTTTTGTGGATTTTCCATGCTCCTAATTGAAAAGAGAATGCATATTTGTTTTAGAATAGGTTCTTCTTAGGCATATTTTCTCTGAGTATTTTGTACTATCCACATACAAGAAATTAAGGAGTTTGGTAGTTCTTCAATTGTGCCTGTTCTTATCAGTGAGAAATTGTTCCCTGTTCTGAGATCTTCTGAAATGAGGTTTCAGAAGCAACATCAGATGTTCAGATTCTGCTTGGGATCTTGTTATCCCTTGCGATGTAATGATGTACACACACAGATGCATTGATAATGAGGGCTACAGCAGGGAAGCACTGTGGAAACCGATATCTTTAGCAGTCACCCGTATGGTTTCAGACTAGTCTTAAATCTTCCTTGCTTGCACGTGCCATACATCATTTGGGCTGTGCCTGAATGGCAGAACACCTGTATTCTTTGGGAAATTATTATATTGTTTAAGTGACTGTTTACATAATTTTGTGTTAAGAGATCTGCATGAAAGTACACGTACCCAGCTCTTGCAACATGTTGATACTACTCAGCTGACTGAGCAAAGGGGAAGAGCTGCTGGGAACTTTCCTGGCACTTTGGAGGGAGGAGGAAGCAGTACTTCTGAGTCACTCATTATTTCCTTGTGCTCCAGATGTGGGGTGCCCATGTGCTGATGAAACCTCCCAAATACAATGTCAGGATAAACTCCGGTGCTGTCTTGAAGATAAATTATATTTCTTGATAGTTCTTTTCAGCACTTTGGCTCTGCATGATCCCAGTGAAGCTGTCGGTGTGGAAATGATTTAGAAATAAAAACTCAGTATAGTAGGAGGAAGGTAAAGAGGGGAAGATTTGATGGATTCTGCTTGGACACAATAACAGTACAGTACTTCTTTCTCTGTGGCCTTCTCATTATGAGCTCTCTTGGATCCTCTTGAGGTCTCATGGAGCCTAGGACTCCTTATGTTTCATCCATACTAATAAACTGAATGTTCCCTAGACCATTCCTCAGTATTAGTGCCATCTAGTGTGGGATGGCTCTCATCCATCCAAAACTGAGAATCTGTACCAAAAACCTGTTAGTTCAAATCTGTAACCTCTGAAGCATGGGGATTGTTAGGAGAGCCCAAAGGAATTATTCTAACATGTCAACCTTCTGACAGCAGACTGAGTGCCTGGGAACATTCCATAATAACTCTGAATTTACCTACACAAATAGCCTATAGTAATCTGATCTACATTCAGGATCAGGCTGTGGTCATCATTTAGGTGGAATAGATCCTCAAACTCTCCAGCTTTCACTATCTGCTTCTGAGTTGTAGCCTTTACTTTAATTTTCAGTTTCTCAAATGTCGGTGCTCTTCATGTTTCCCACAAAAGGTTGCTGAAAACTCAGTAATGGTTTAAGTTGGTAGCAAACTGGAAGATTTAATTTCAGCAGTTATTTAGAGAAAAAAAAAAATCCTTTTTTTTCCCTCCACTTTTAGAATCCAAACAAGAGCTGTGGATTTGATGGAATACAAATTTGGACACGTAGAGTGCCAAAAATGTCCCAGGTTGATAATTACAGTTTCCAGAAGTACATAATCTGTTGGAACTCGGTCCTGCTGCCTGGGTAGCTACAGTTCTCTCCAAATTGCTGTCAAGCTGTCAGTCATGGCAGGGTCACGAAAAATAACACTCATTAATTGGCTGTGAGACTGGAGAAGTCTAGAAAATAAAATGGATATGTGGAATCTGGTGGTGAAATAGGGGCTGAAAATATTTGAAAAGCATTTGCTTTTGTGTTCTGAGTTGGCACTTCAGAAAGGGTAAAAAAATGTCATGTTAATTTGACAGTATGTATATGCCTTGAAATCAAATTAAGATGTATCTTGTCACTGAAATTGCAAGAATTGTAGGAATTGTGCATATTTAGTACTGTACAAGACTGAATTCTTATTAGAAACGTCTGCCACCATTTCCACATCCAAGCTTGAATTTCTTCAGGCTTTGTTCAAGTTCAACTCTTGTTTAAATTCTGGGATTCTGAACCATCTCCAACAGATATGCTTTTTCTTGCATAAAACTAACGGTTAAGCCAGCTCCTCTCCTCTGCTCTCCCTCTCCCATTCTTCTACCCTCCCCTCCCTTCCTCTCCTCTCCCCTCTCCTTCCCTCACTTCTCCTAGTTTGTTGACTACAACATTCAACACCATTCCTTAATAATCCAGGCCTTTTTATTTTGTTAGTAGGTGCAGTTCTATCTTGTATATTTAATAGCATGCAATTCCTTATGATTATTCTGAGGAAGGTCTATGGTTTTAGAAATAATAAGCCAAGATGAATCAACCACGTTAATCATTTCCTTGGTTTTCAGCATAAACACATGGCCCTCTTTTCCTGTTTCTATATGTAATTAATGTGTGTCATCTAGAAATGATGTAAGGCATATTTTAAGCACAAATATAACAGTTTGGGAGAAGTTAAATCATAGAACCATAGAATGGCTTGGTCTGGAAGGGACACCGAGGATCATAAAGCTCCAACACCTCTGCCGCAGGTAGGGCCACCAACCTTCAGATCTGGTACTAGATCAGGTTGCCCAGGGCCCCATCCAGCCTGGTCTTGAACACCTCCAGGGTCAGAGCATTCCACAACTTCTCTGGGCAGACTGTTCCAGTACCTCACCACTATCTCTGTGAAGAACTTTCCCCTGACATCCAATATAAACCTTCCCCTTAAAACCATTCCCCCTTGTCCTATCACTGTCTACCTTATTTCCTTCCTTTTTATAATCCTCTCTTAAATACCAGAAGGAATTCAAAGAAAACTCAAGGAAAATTCAAGAAATATATCTTAAAGACAGTGGCTCCTATTAGCTAATGCCCTCACTGCTGTTCTTAAGTCATACAAAAGGAAGCTGAATTAGCTGAAATTTTTCATTTTACTCAGACAACAATGTGAACAAGCTCATATCTTCTCTGGTGTGGCACAATAATACCTGAATTCAGAAATAAACTTTTAGACGATCTAGATTTGCTAAAGGGCTTCTTCCCACAGTCATTATGAATGCTCCTTGTTTAAATCTTGTAACAGTCTCCCATAAAAACTGAAATTAATTTTTAAAACCTTTTGAAATTTCAGTCAATGCTCATCCTTTTAGTAGAACAGCGTACATGTTTTCCCCTAGTTTTTCTACTGTGCTTATTGTATTTTTCACATGCCACCTTGTGGTCATTAGTAGTAAAGAGAATATCTTTTTCACGTTTGGTAAACTAAAAGCATGTTTCTGTTTTAGTATTTTCAATAAAAAAAAATAAAAATCTCTAGTTTATGGTCATAACTAAGTTATTTTTTATTTTTTTTATTCTGACAAAATACATTTTCAGTTTACTAAATAATGAGATTTAAGAGCATCAACTCAAAAACCAACAGAATTTATGTTGTAGGAATTGTGCTGAACATAGAAAACAAAGATGAACACCAAAGGAAATTTGCAGGATGTAAGTTCTTTTCATCCCTATCTTCAAAACCATCAATAAAATATTGTAGATGCTGGCCAAGAGAACAGCTGATATTTGCAGTTATATTGCCATTCTGGGAACTGTTCTCCTAAGAAGCTAGTTCATAGATTTACAGAATGGCTGAGGCTGTGAGGGCCTTCTGGGCCATCTGGCCCAACCCCTGTTCCAGCAGGGACACATAGAGCAGGCTGCTTCTGAACTTCTCCGAGGAGGAGACCCCACAGCCTCTGGGGGTTCTCCTCCCCAGTGCTCAGGCACCTATAGTATAGTAGTGCTGCCTGATGCTCAGAGGGAGCCCCTGTGCTCCACCTTTTTCCCGTTACCTCTTGTCCTAGCACTGGGCACCACTGGGCTTTGTCCTCTCGGCACTCTCCCTTCTGGTATTTATAGTCATTGATGAATCATACAATCATAGAACCATAGAGTGGCTTGGGTTAGAAAAGGCATTAAGGATCATCTAGTTCCATCTCTGCTGTCATGGGCAGATTTTCCCAAAGCCCTGTCAAACCTGGCCTTGAACACACACGGGAACATGTTATTCACAATTTCTTTGGGGAATCTGTAAAAAATTTCATCCTAGCATCTAACCTAAATCTTTCTCTTTTAGTTTAAATCCATTCTCCCTTATCCTATTACAATCAGACTCCGCAAAAGTCAGTCTACCTCCTGTTTATAAATTCCCTTGAATTACTGGGAGGCCACAGTGTGGTCTCCTTTGTCTTCTCCAGGCTGAAATACCCCAGATAGTCTCAGTCTTTCTTTGCAGGAGTGGTGCTCCAGCCTTCTGATTTTCAAAGAACCATCCAATCTCTCAGCCTTTCCCTGTAGGAGGGGTGCTCCAATACTTCCATCATCTTCACTGTCCTGCAGAGGCATTAAGTACTTGAGCGTTTCCTCTGTCCTACATAACCATGTCTCCTGTTTCATTTAGCAAAGGGGGCCATATTTTCCCCAGTCTTCTTCTGCTGGTGTACTTACTGGAGCCCTTTTTATTGCCCATGACATCAATGTCTAGATTGCATTTCATTTGGGCTTTAGCTTCTTAACCTCATTCCTGGATGCTCAGACAGTGTCTCTGTGATCCTCTCAGGCTTTCCATGCTTTCAATCTCTTTATGACTGTTTTTCACATCTGAGTTTGGTCAGGATCTCCTTGCTCATTCCAGCAGGCCTCTGGGCATTTTTGCTTGACTTCCTATTCACTGAGGGGGATCACTCTTTTGCTTGGAGGAGGCAATCCATGAATATTAATAAGACTCTCAGCTGCTTAATCCCATTTGCGAATGGGATTAAGCCTAACCACTAGACCAAGAGCATTAACTCTTTAACTCATAATGCAGTACATGATGTTATGATGTGGAATACCAATGCCAAAAATTCATAAAACCGTGACAGGTGTTCTTAGAGAAATGCTATGGATTTATTTATTTTATTATTCACATTAGTGAATAATGGCTTGAGGGAATCAGAGCAAGGAAACAGTAAAACCTGGACATCTTGTGCACACTGCGTCCCTTTGAGAAATGTGTTGATTGCCCACTTGGGCTGTTATTAAGGTCGTATAAAAATAAATTTATTTTTTGCATTGTTCTTCAAATTCCTTTCAAGTCTCTAATCACATGCAGAAGCTGTTGCACAACATGTGGACAAAATTCCTTTAAATCTGAAGACCAGAATCTTTGTATCAGACTCTTAGCACATTCCCTCAACATACCTCTAGGTATAGAGGAGGATCTGCTGTTAAAGGCAGAGTTTGCAGATGCCTACTTCTGCAGTCTTTCCATAAACATTTGTGGAAGTGTGTTTCAACAGAGCATATTGCTACCTGAAAGATGTACTGAATGAGAACAACTCATGTACTCCCAAGTATGTGAAAAGCTCCAGTGATTTTTGCTGTTTGTCACATATAATCTAATATGTAAATAGCAAAGCCAGTAAGGAGGAAATGGCACTTTTAAGTGTAGAAATGAAAATGGTATTAGAGAACTGAAGAAGTTGGGGAATTTTAGTGTATGTTGCATCATGCTGTGTCTGAACCCTTTTTTTTTTCTTGGCTCAAATCTCACTTTCTGTGGCATTGTTTGCAATAAGACTCTTACTTATGTAAGAGGTGAGTGCTGGGTGTCACCGTGTGGCAATCAACATCACTTTGTGGACAATTTTACAGGGTTAAAGTGGCGGAAGATCTGGCTTGTGACCAAATAACCCCAGCCTGGTACAGGAGATTGGGGTGCGGTATCACTGTATCCTGTGAAGGCAAGATACAAGTCGGTGCCTTCCTGCTCCTTGTTATCTGCTGGCAAGGCCTGGAAGATGGGAACAAAGGAGTTCCTGCTGAGGTCCAAAAACCAGGGGCTGTCACTCCAAAGAGAGCTGACTCAACCACTTTGGACTTATATAAATAAGTTTGTACTGTCATTGTTTGCTGTTGTCAACTGAACAGCACAACCTCCGACAAGTCATCACTACTGAAGATCAGTGTCTGAACCATGAGCTACATGGAAATCCTGGTGTTGACTCTCTCTTGCTTTCTACAAAAACTCCTTGCTTTTATTTCCTATCTCTTTTCTGTTGCCCATCTTCCCTTCCCTACCTCCCTAAGCAACTGGGATTTGTAATAAACTGGTGTGGCTAACATTTGTCCCCTTGTGACTTAATCTCACCGTCAGGTATACATATATAAAAGAATCTCCTCTCCCTCCTATAATTGGAGTGAGATGTGGTCACGGGCACTGGGAGCAGAGTGAAGAAAGGTACAACAGATTAGGAACATGCTGTGGATTCAGTAAGCATCATAAACAACAACATGTGTTCATTGTATCCCTGACTGCTGATCTTCACCCTCCTGATGCCCAGCGAAGCCTTCTTGGCTTTGCAAAAAGCCAAGCATATGGCTTCAGCAAGCTGTGTGCTTATGTGCAATGATTAATTATCCAGGTAGTCTCAGTGACTTCCAACTGTTGCGCTTTGTTTAGCTTTTGAAGAATAAAAGCCCTCACTGTTGTGCTGGTCCTCTGATTACCCAAGTGATGTGACCTGCATCCATTCAGTACAGGTCAGTTAGCACAGGTATGAGATATTTGAGGAGCCCGAGGTGTGTGGACTTGTGGGCATGATGTCCACATAGAGGCTGTGTGGGGACAGAGCAAGTGCCAAGACCAAGTGGTGGGGAAGCACTTCTTGGGCTAGAAAGAAAGCACAAAATTTGGTGCTGGTCATGTGCCTAACATTAGACACATTCGTAAACGTTATTTAGGCTTTCAGTGTCAGTGTTTCTCAAAGCTTGACATCAATGCTAAGGCATATGCCTATTCTTGTCTAGAAAAGCTGTGGATGGCCCATCCCTGGAAGTGTTCGAGGCCAGACTGGATGGAGCCCTGGGCAGCCTGATCTACTGAACGGTAACTCACTGGATGCTTAAAATTTGTAATGAGTTCACCTTTATAGTTCCTGTACAAGTAATGCCAGTTGATTTAGAATTCCATACTATTTGCAGTCTGCACATTGGCATTGTATAGTTCCCCTTTAGTGGGAATTTCCCCTAGTCAGTGGGAAATTCGCTGAACTATAGTTCTTGTTACAGCAGAGAGGCATTGGTGGGAGTTCTGTCAGTATGAAACAGCGATTAACAATGATCACCACTCGATGTCACTGTTGTTATTCAGATTTATATTTGAGAAACCCTGGTTAGCTCTGTTTTAATATTAGTGAGAATATGAATGTGACGTTTCAGATGAGCAGCATTAAAAATCTTTTTAAGCAGCTGTGTAAATAATAAGCTTTATTAAAACACTCTTGAAGATAGGTTTTCTTTGTTCCTCTGGTACTCTCAGAACAAATATGATCAAATGATGTGATTTGTATTTCCTATTTTTCATAGAATCCCTTTAGGATATAGTAAGCTAATTTAAAGTTCCTATGCATTTTGAGTTTATGTTTAGATGTTTTTATGAATCAGTATATATTTATGTACCAGTATATATTTATCATCCCTCTTAAACACGTTTAAGAGATCCTGCAGTATTTTACGTCTCATATAGCTGATGCAGATTTATTTGCTTTGAAACTTTACAGTGATAGAGAAGAATGAATGATTATTGAGAAAGCAGCTGGGAAAAAATTTTATCTTATCGTCATTACTTGCCAATAGTATTTAATAATAGTTTTGTTTATACTTAAATGTGAAAAAAAGTAAATTAAAAATAGATTTTTTTTTTTCCTGGAGGAGTATCTGCCTTGTTTTTGAAAGCAAAACCAAAGTAAATGCTGACTGATGCAGCTTTTGCATTACTTGGGTAATATCCTATATTCCTCAAATTCAGTCCAGCCCTGAGAGCTTAAGGTGGCTCCTTCAGAGTATCTGTGCAGATGAAACCCTGCAAACCTAGGGAGCAAGTGCCTGAAAGACGGAGACATTTATGTATGATTGTCTAATGCTCCAAAGAATCATAGGTGCAAAGGGTGAAGAAATTTCAGACAAAAATATGTTTGAGTCAGGTGTTTTTTTTATGGCCTCTTCAGAAAATGCATGAAGTCCTGAGGACTAGTCACTTGTCAGTACAGTCTGTTCTCTGTCAGCATAGCTCAAGCTCTTGGAAAACCTTATTTAGCTCTGTCCTTCTCCTTTCTTCGGTGCCAAAGCTTGTATGAGGAAGCTTGTGCTGCCTTTGCCAAAGACATACCCTGAAGAGTGGATTTTTTTTCCTGCATTTTCTGTCTTACTTGGCAGAACAGCAAAACCGGAACAGTCACTGAGGGAAAGGTGCTAAGTATTGCAGTGGTTTTGTGAAACACACTTCTTGGAGGACAAGTCTTCCTGATGAGAATCATGGTAAAAATCTGTGTACTGCTTCTCCAGATGTCTGGAAAAGAAGAATGCTTCAAATTCAGGAGTCTAATGAGGAGTCCCTGAAACTCAGGTGGAGTTGATCCTTGCAGTTGAGTGCAAATTATGTGTGGCTGTGTTACTCATGTCAACTTTACCACTGTAGTTATCTTACAGCAATCTTCCCATAAACAGATATGGAGTTGATAGGACCTTTACCCATGAAAAATAAAGCAGGCACATACTGAGGATTTTGCCCAAGAAAAGTCACATGAGTTAACTGTGATTAGGCAGTCCTGAAAGGCTGAATTATTGTGGCTTTTCTGCTATCAAACTAATTTAGAATAGCTATTTGTAGTTATCTTCAGGAGACATCTGCCTCTGCCTCTGAAGGCTCATACATCATGTAGATGACAGATCCAGTCCTGGAGCAGTGATTTCCGGCTGTTCGTTTCCAACAGATGAGCCACTTCTACTTTATCCCTCACTCTAAACTCTCTGGCTGATGAGTAAGAGCTCAATCCTGATGTCTTGTATGGAAAAATATTGCTTGTATTGGAAAAGCTGGGCTTCTCTTCCCTAATTGTATCCCACATGCAGAGTTCTCATTAATCACTGTCCTTCTATGAAATGAAAACAAGAGTCATCATGAACCAGCAAAATCTCGTAATTCTTATTAATATGCATCTGTCTCAAGATACTTTTTGACAACTCCACTTTAAATGCACTTTTCAAACAGAAAGTGCTACATAAGCATACTGTGACAGTGTCTTATTGTTCCACACCATTCCACATCTGTCAGCCAGGAGAACATAACTAAGATACTGACACAATGCTCAGGCAAGCAACTTTTTACTAGTGAAGCAATCATGATGATTTATTATAGAATTATATATCTCTATCTATGCATATAGAAAAACCTGTATTTGAATTATCAGGCGAACGTGAGAATAACCCTTTGGAGGCCAATTTTTAAGTGAAATCTCCTTTTTTTATTTAGCCTGAAATAAAACAGCAGAATTCTCTGAATATTGTGAATAAGTGTCACTCTGAGTTAAGTGCGGAATCAGGCATTTTGGAAATTGTAAGTCTGACTTGATATTAAAGACACTGTTGGTAGGAATAGATTAAATCTTTTGGTTGTTAAAAAACCATGGTGTGGGGGCACTGTTCGTACTACATCATTTTATGAGGCACTAGATTTTCCAGGGGACCAAAGGAAAATTCATCATGTAAATGAGTTAAATTCCCTTTTACTGCAAAGGAGATATCTTCAGTCATAACAGAGACTTTCTCCCAGTGATTTTATAGCATTAAAAACTTTAATGCAATGGCACTAGGCTCTCAAAAGGGCGACTTTATGAAAGGGTTCTTTAAGGGATCGCATACATGCTAATCCTATAATGAATTCAGGAGTATTTTTAGGAGCTGCTATCACATGAACAGTTATTGCCACGACAGCATGTTCTTATACATTATAAATTTTTGAGATTATAAAAATATTAATGATTTCCTATTATCTCTGCAGCTGCCAAACTGTCTCAGGAGGGTCAATTGAATTTTTACAGAGGCTAAGCTGGTTAATAGTGTATACACAGAAACCTGGAGATGATGATTTTCAGTTCAGACTCTGTGGCCTATAAGCAGTGAGCTTAAATTTTCTGTTTGCAGGCAGAAGGATTTAAAAAAAAATATGTATGTGTATATAGAAATAAATATTTTGGCAAACTGTGTCATAAAACACATAATTGTAAGTAGTAAACTTAAGTTCCATTAAGTTTGAGAACTGAAAGACTGGAGAGGAGGTTGGTTGTTTTGTTTCCCCTTCTTTATTTTTATTTTTTTCCCCTCAGCATTATGGAAGAGGGTATTAGTGAAAGGGAGATAACATCACTTATCTGACTTCCAATATCAGTTTCCCTGCAGACCATATTCAGCGCAGCAGGGAGCTCAAACCCTCTGCACCAAGAGCCACTTTTCTGGCACAGATGCACTACAACCCACGAGTTCATGCGTATGCATTAACAAACCCGCTGAGCAAGGAGTGAATATCCCTGTGACGAACCTGTCAAGAGGGGAAGAAGAGGGCACGCTTTTCTCCTGGCAGTATTTGGCTGCTGCGGCAAAGCAGAGGAGCTTGAGATGCTTACCTTGCACCCGGCAAGGCTCAGCCCAATTAGGCGGTGTCTCACTGCGGCCATCTCATGCTGGAGTGAGTTCCTGCCAGTCAGCAAAACTGCATGACCCAAAGTGACACTTCCAGTGGAGTGCTGTCCTGAATTAATGTGCGAGTGCTTCCGGAAGGGAGGAAGGGTGGGGGAAGCTTCTGTGATTACCAGGAGGTGTTACAATTTTTTTAAATGAGAAGATTTATAAATGCAGATTTTTAAATAGGTTTACTGCTTTGCTAGCAATGTTTATTTTGTATGTGTTGCTACATTTCAGTGAAACTGGATCCTACTAGAAAAGTGATATGTGATGTATAGATATATGTAGCTTTATGCATAAACAATTTCATAAGTGAAATCTTGGTAATTATAAAGTTATTAGTCATGAAGGTTTGTTTTTTTTTAAAGTGGTGACAGTGACTACAGGTCACGTCTGCCGAAGTAGGCTTTGACTAGCATGGCATGTAGGCTTTTGTTCATTACTGGTGAAAATGCATAGCTAATTGTGTTGACTATGCACTTTTTGTAGCTGAGGATTTTCTCTATCAGAGTTATATACTCCTTCTGTCTGCTGTAATTTCCAAGGAAATAAATAGGAGGCATTACTTTTGCAGTGGACTAAGGCTCACTCAATGTGGCCCATGCAAGCAGAAAGGTTGGACACCCATGCTCCAGGCTCTTCATCATCTTGGTGGCCCTCTGTTTGTCTCTCTCTAATATACTCAGGTCTCTCTTGTACTGGAGGGCCCCAAACTGGAAACAGCATTCTGGGTGTGGAATCACCAAGTAATTTGAAAGTACTACATCTCTTGAACTGGTGATGATACTTTGCAGACAAAAATACCTTTGGCCTTCTAGCAACAAAGGGCACACTGTTGTCTCATGTTCAACTTAGTATCCACCAGGACCCCAGGTCCTTTTTTTTATAGAACTGCTCCAAACTGGGTGCCCCCAGAATGTGCTGATGCCTGAGGCTGTTCCTTCCCATATGCAGGGTTTTGCATTTCTCCCTGTTGAACTACATGAGGTTCTTGTCAGCCTCTGCAATAAAACATATTCCAGTAAAATATATTTTTATAGTCTTCCATTAAAAAGTGAGAAAGAGCTATTTCTGAGTTCTCCTTAGTACTGAAAGAAGCTGAGGAAGGTTGCAGACATAGGCATCTTCTGGCCTGCAAGTAAACCCGATAAAACTGTCTGTGAGTGGCAGGTGGGCCCATGGCAATATCCTGTGCTAACTGGGATGCTAGTATTATTGATATTATTCTTTTGAGAAAAGCTGGCCTATTAAAATGGGAACTATATCATGCCCAGCAGTTCTGATTTTGCTTTGGTTTTTGTTGCTTCTCAGATAACATTGCCTTCCACATCAGTTTTAAATATGAACATTTTCTGTGCCTAAAACAAATTAGGTTAGTGTATAGTATCTTAATCTCTTTTGTGAAATAGTTTGACCATTTTACCACAAGTATCTTTCTCTTGGGCTTTTGGTTTAAGTTCTAATAACAGTTATGTTGATCTTCTCCTTACTGTTTCAGATATTAACATCTATTACAGAGTTTTATTACCCCACAGTAAATTCTGATTTACATTTGGTTAATTGTACAGCATATACTACATTTAAGCCATGTTCTATAGTTCTTTTCTTTAGGAGAGCTGGTCACATACTCTTTTATGGTTAAATGTCCAATTCAAAGACTTCACACTTGGTTTTAAATCCAAGTTTGTTTTTAACTGTATTTTTCTCATTTGTGGATATAATATCAAATTTCAGTTTGTTATTATAAGAACTTATAACCACCCCACTTCTCCCAGCTGGAAGTGTTCAGATGTATGACAGGATTGCTAACATTGCAATTGCATTTAGCCAAAAGTTAAATAATATATTACTCTAATTTCCTCAGTATGTCCTGGAGAAATGGTGGCTTGCTTTGCAGTGCTATGTTTAAATGAAGCATAAACCCTAAGATGCACTCTGAAGGAGGGAAAGGTTAACTTATTAATATAGTACTCTGTTTCTGTTTAGATGTCCCAAATGAAAAATGCACTCATATTGTTCTACACGCATGCTAACATGTAGAAAAAGGATTTGTGCTCTGGAAAGTTTTCAGTGCAAATGAACAAGAGGAAGGGCAAGCAGAGGTTGCTTCTCAGCTGTGCTAGCTGAGATCGGCCTGCTGTGAGCTGAAATGATCACTGAGGAAGCAACAGGCCCTGCTACTGCTGAGCCTGACATTAACACAGCCAGGCAACGTGTTTGCAAAGACAACATCCTTTATATTAATAGGTCATTCCAGGCCTCTCAAGCTTCCTGGATTGATCTAGCAAATGGATGAACATCTCACAGTTTCTACCTGCTAAGGCAGCCATGGTGTTTGGGAGAGAAGGCTGAGGAGCTGTGACCCTGTGCTGGACACCTGCCCACAGGTCCCTGTGTTGTACCAGGCTCACCAGGCAGCCTGCCTGCAATTTACAGCCTTTCAGTTTATTGCAATATCATTCTCCTGTTTGTGCTCCTCTGTATTGGGTAATGACTTTGAACAGCACAACTCCTGCAGCAATTAACTTACAAATCTATCCAGTCTTTGTTATGCCTTCCCTGCATATTTTTTCCATAGTCAATTCTAGGAGAAAGTGCAACCCAAGACAGAACACTTTCTAATAAGAATAAAAATAATAATAATAAAATAGAAAAATATAAATTATGTGTGTCTTATCCATAACCTCTGTTTAGGTATACAGGTAAGCATATTTTTAAAAATCCTTCTGCCTTCAAACAGAAAAACGAAGCTCCCTGCTTACAGCCTGTGTAAGGTATTGGAAAAGTAAGAAATCCATGCAAAGAAAGTTGTATTAATGAAAGCTGAGCACACTGAGGCCTTCTGATCTCCTATTATGTACTTACCCTTGATATATTGCTATGGCGAAAATGCAGTATGTAATCAAAGCAGAAGCGTAAGGAATGAAGGCCATGCCATGCTTTCTCTGAAAATGGTGTAATTCCTGCCTGACCAGTAGGCATGCTGTGAAGCTTAATTAAAGTTTATGAAGCACATCAAGATCCTTGGATAGAAGGCATGCTTCTATGAGATGAAAAACTTGTGATTTTCAGCACTGCAGAGTGGAAGCCTGAAGTGGAAAGGCTTTCTCTTGATGTGTCATCCTTGGCTTTGTTGGTGTTAATTGTGTTTGTGGATGTATCCACTGGGAGTACCAGGGGTTGTGATGTTTTGCATTAATGACCATTTATGTGAGAGAGAATAATTTATAGTGATATGTAAAGTGAATATGAGGTAAAAGTGATATATATCAAAACCTTTTCTTCTAGTTTAAAATATGTTATTGCTCTGTTTTTTCATATTTTTCTTTCTTATCTTGTCATTGAAATAGATGATCAGCATCACTGTTATGAAGAAAGTTTATACTATGCTGCAGCAACTATAGATATAGTTTTCCAACTCATGTTAAATATTCCCATTTTCTTTTTCTGCATGTAATTTCAGGGAAGAAATTACACACAGCCATGGCCGAAGCTGTTTGATTATGTTTTCTTTTTTATATAAAAATCATATAAAGCTGAGTATAGTTAGTCTCAGGTACATCAGTCTGGCTGTGCAAATTCAACATTTAAGGAAAAGTTGGTGTGCTCCAAGTTAAGTAGTTGAGCATTAGTATTCTGTATTTCATCCCCTATGCAAACTTTTAAATGCTAAAACTTGGAAATCATTCTGTTCAGTGAAGTCCTTGTTTCATGACTATTTATGAAAACAAAATTGCTTGTGATTTAGATTTTAAGTATCAATGATTGTATTCCACAGTACCTGGCTGTTGGAGGCAGCCTGTACAGGATTTGAATTCTGCAATTAGGAATTGAGTACATCTTTTCAGTAATTATATATTTTTTCTATATAGCAGTAAATGATTTATAAAGATAATCTCTCTGAGTACACTAGGTTCACAGATATAAGGTTTATTTGCTTCTTTGTGGTGCATTATGTCAGCATTCATGAATCACAAGTCTAGAACTGATTAGCCAGATTTTTGGTTTGTTTGACTGCAGGGCCCTGAACTTAATCTTATGTAAAATAAAGTGCATACTTCATCTGATCTCTCTCTACTGTTCCTTGAGCCTAACTATGTAATGTAAATCAGTATATTTATGTTAGGGCTGTATTGAATGTCAGGTGTTTGGACCTGTAAGTGCTTCAGGTGGGTGCATGGTAATAGCAAAGAAGAGTGAATCTTTATTGCTTTGTTGAGGTTTGATTTAATGCCTCTGTCCTTTGCAGTGTACAGAGAACCCCAATTACAAATGATGACACTTTTAAACAGAACCTATATTTTGTGTCAGAAATAGCCACTGGTTTTGTGCTATTTTTCTCCCTGTTTACACTCTGAAAGCAATCTTTTACCTGTTAAATTACAGTTATACTTATTGTAACTCAATATCTTCATTTTTCACCTGTCCTTACTTTTCAAGCTGTAGAGTCCTGTTAAAAAGTATTAAAGTATAACCTGGGTTTGTTCTCACTATTCTGTTCTAAAAAGGTTTGTAAATTTTATGTAACTCTTTGCAGTACTATGGAATCAATCATGTTATTTCTCCATGGCAAGTGAGACTCAAGATTCAAAAAGCATTTTTTTTTTAACATAAAGGTTGTTATTAACTGGAAATATTGTATATTCTATGGAAATATATGTGTTTATTTCTCCTCCCTTCACTCAGATTTGAAAACAACTAATTCTCAGAAAAGCTGTTAAAACTCTTTGCAAATATAAAACAACAGTGTAAAAAGATCTTCAATCAAGAAAAAAATATTAATTTCCAGTCTCAGATCTTTTTCCACCTAATACATATACAAGTTTTAATTTGTTTCCTTTATAAAGCTACTGACTGCAGCGCCAAAATGGAAAACCCCTGTTCTTAGAATGCATCACGCATAGCCTCTAAAATCAACTGCTATCTACTGTGCTACCAACTTTTAAAGGACGGAAGTTTCATTCTCAATTTAATCCCATTATTGTACTGAAATTGGGTATAGCCATGAAGCCTGGAAAAGTTCATTTATACCTTTTTCTTAAGATCTTCCTCATTCTCAAATTAATCTATTAGTTTCACTCTAGTGAACTTTTTTGTTGCGTAGCAGCCTCTTTCTTTCAAGTATGGCTGTGTCTTCCTTGGTTCCCTGTGAAGTCAGTGTATACAAAGCATCCAGTCAGATGTGACTCAGAGCAGATGACTCACGAAGGTGCTTTAAGTTTGTTGAGAGAATAATGCTCTTAATTACAAATCCATTTTCTCCCTAGACCTTGCCCTGTTAGGAGTTGTCATTCTCATGATTAGTAACATGGTGACAGTTTCCTAAGTAATATAAATCAGAGACCATCTAACTTCACTCTTATGTGTCAACTGAGACTATGGCCTTTCCTCTTTATTTTCATGCTCTTTTCTTCCTTTTTCCTTTGTAATCAATAAATGAACTGGGAAAACATTTCTGTGTTGTTTAGCAAATGTAATTTTTGCAAGTCATTAGGTCTACTCAAGGTTAAATAAAAATCTGGATGCCTACCTTTAAAATAATGGCCAAATGTCTTTAAAAACTTTCCCAATCCTGAAAACTCTATCAGCACATATATAGAGAAAAAGATTAGGAAAAAAAAAAAAAAAAAGATTACAAAAAGAAAGAAATAGATTAGTGTAGAAAAGAGTTGTACAAAAAGCAATTTACAGCATCAGTCCATCAGTGACAATTCTGATCAAGCTTCTAAGTGAATCTTTTGATCCCTTATTTTGTACTGGCCTTAATTTAGCATCTTCCCCAGAGCTTTATTTCTTTCACTATTTTTGTCTTTCTCTTTCAAAATACCTTAGGATCAGTGATACCATTAGTTCTGTACTTGTTTTCATTCTTCTGTTTTACTGTGTTTTCTTCCCAGTATTTGTCTTCTTGTATTACTTGCTGTTTCCAGCATTTGCCTTGTTTTACTATCTGTCGCTTGTTAGGCAGCTCGCATTTCCAGTGTTTGTCATTTTCTTTTGCATTTAATTTCAATATTTGTGACATGTCTTTTCCTCTTCCCATGACTCATAGCTCATTTGCTCCCAGTGCTTCTCCAAATGGCTGTAGGATAGATTCATGCATAATGTGGAAGACTGCAAAGTCCAGAGAAATGACCCACTGTTCTTATTAGAGTGCATCTTCTTGATTTTAACTGAAAGGCAGAGGGGAACAGAATAATTTAGTACATTAATGCAGCTTTCTGACTTAGACTACCATTAAATTGTTGACCCTGGACAATGTTTCTTCATATGCTTCTAATTTCTTTCAGAAAGACCTGGCAAAGTTTTGGTATCTGAATGTATTTAGTAGTGATTTCAGAATATTCATTATTCTGCATTATTGATACAAGGTGACATGTTAACATACTTCTTTTTGTTGTGCATATTAGCAAATAGATTGCATACAATTATACAGGACTTTTTGTTTACTTGAGGAAGAAAATAAGGATAAATTACTACTGAGTGCATTACTATGATCTGTTGCTTCCATGCTATGTCTAGTGATGTTTCATATGTGTAATATATTTTAAATACTTCTTTAGAACTTACAGATAAGTCTAATTTGAATAACTCAGAGGAAGGAGAGAGCTTAGAATGAAATGACTATCTGAGTATTTAAAAACAATCCTTAGCTCCTGTATTGTATTTTCTTATATTTAAATTTTATTCAAATCCCTGGATGCTACAGAAAAAAATACAAATAACACTGTTAACATTGTACAATGGAGGGTCTGAGAGGATCCAACTTGTGCTACAAAGCGATCACAGGTCAGGACTGACAGCGTCACTAGTGCTTGTCAATTATTTATAATGGTCTCCTCAATGAGTGGTTAAATTATGCTGGTTATTTCTCACTGGAAGCTTTTGTTTAACAATATTTTCTTGCACTTCTGCTGCAAAAAAAAAGATTTGCTCTCATCATGCTCTTCAGTAAACTATGCACAGATCTTGATACCAAGAAGGTTTTCCTAATGCTCCAAATTTTATGTATTGTGCTACATGATTTTATGTGATTCTATTATGCTCTGAACACAATGGCGCAGCGTGAGGAAGACTTTCATTCTTAGTCCAGGATCTGTAATGGGTGTCAGGGCAATTCATTTGTTCTTTCTAAGACCTCAGAATATGAAGGCTGTGATTCAAACCAACTGTAAAATGTTAGCAAATGTTTAACAGTCTCAATTTTCTTGCTGTTCCCTTCAGCCATTTTTCCGTAACTCTAGAAAACTGCTCTGTGTTCTCGAATGGTTCCCTCCAGTGTGCTCTTTTCCTTTCTTCCTCTTCATTTGGAAATGGAGAGGGAGCGACAATCTGTTCTTTGTGTTTCAGCTGATCTGGTTTCTTCATTTTTTTCTCTTCTCACTTGGACCACTTACCATCATGAGGTATGACCAAATCTGTAGTCTTTAGAATGTATGTTTGAACTCTGGAATACCTGTTTGTTTATTTCTTTTTTTTTCAGCTATCCTACTTAAAAAAAAACAAACAAAAAACAACCCTTCAGGCTGCTAGGCCCCATATCTAGCACAATGCAAGAGGTAGTGGCTTTGAGTTGCACCATGGGGTGTTTAAATTAGATATTAGGAAGAATTTCTTCTCAGAAAGATTGATGAGGTATTGGGACAGGCTGCCCAGGGTAGAGATGGAGAAACCATCATTGGAGATGTTTAAGAAAAGGGTAGATGTGACAGCGAGGGACATGGGTTAGTAGACATGGGTCAATGGTTTGACTAGATGATCTTACTGCTCTTTTCAAATATTAATGATTTTATGATTCTGTGATTCAGGGTTCATTTTCACTTCACATTCAGAAAATTTTCTAAGTACCTGTAGATGTCACTGCAGTCCAAAGAAAGTTCCAAGAATAATTTCACCATAAACAAAACTGCTTTCCTAACAAAATACAAGTGATAAACCATTCTTACTTCTAGTATTACTCCCAAACTTTTTATTTATCAGACCAAATCCATGAAAGAATGAAATATGTCTCAAGAAAGAATTCAGGATTGAGGTCCAGATTTTTAACCTTTTCTGAAAAATAAGTGATTAGGAATTTCTCAGCAAACTGTGGTTTCATTGGAAAAATGAACTGATTCATTGAAATCATTTGTGGAATTGTGATGATTTTAGTGAAGATTTTTGTTATATATAAGCCCCAGTTTCTCCAGTGAAGTCTCTCCATGACATTAGGGAAAGAGATCTGAAGCCAAAAGAATTTAAAGTCTTGTACTTAGAGGATATGCTTGAAACACAGAGAACTGGACAATTTGGATAATTCTCCCTTGCTTTAGGAACAATAATTGAACTGATCTCACGGAGCAAGAGTAAAGGAGAAACCTCAGTAGAAGAGATGAGGTAAAAAAGTTTCTTCATCCCTTTCAGTACAGCGATACCTTCAGAAGGAACACTATGGAAAAGGGCAATGTCATAGTTAGGACTGAGGGCTATACGTTTAGGTTCTGTATGTGGTCTGCCAATGACATTTTATTTGATATAAAGTACTTATTACCTCCATGTGACATTTTTCACATCTTTAAAATGAAGATAGTGTTACCTCAATTGAATGAAAGGAAGATGGATCTATTAAATATTTTAAAGAAACATGAGATCTCAGTGGATCACATATATGAAAGACATTGTTCATTCTCCCATTGTTGTGTTATAGAGAGAACTTAGGAAGATTTCAGTGGAGAAATCTCCATTCTTTGCTGTGAATTTTTGTGCATATTTTAATTTTTGTTTTTAATTTTTATTTTTAATTATTTTTATTTTTGTTGTATTTTTGGCAAGTCCATACACTTTATACTTTGAAATCAGAGTATTTCAGAGTTTTTAGTAAAGGGCATGTTCTGTCGGAACGTGCCCAAGGTTTTGAGCTTCTGTTTGTTTTTTTGTCTACATTTGAGTTGATGTGTTTACCTTCATGAGATAGATGTTTGATCGCTGCAGTGGCAGATTTTAAGCAACTGCCTGAACCATGGTATTGAGTAAGTAACATTAACAGTCATTCCTATTGAAGATGCTCCACGCCACATGAATAACTATATATCTATTTATGAAGTGTAAAGGAGGATGACTTAGTAGGCCAGTGAGCAGAAAACCTGCTGTGTATGTGGGAGCATAATATTTAGATTTATGGGCTGAACTAAGCAAGAACAGCATGGCTGGATTCTTACGACCACGTGGCTACTTGAAACTCCTTTAAGGTTAGCAAACATCTGTCTTCCACCTGAGTTTGACCGGAAAGTCTCATCATTTATAACTAACATCAGCGCTTCTCAGTGATACTTTTCTACTTTGACACATCAAGTTTATGAGAACTATTTCATCACAAAATTGTCTGCTAGCTCAAACAAAGTTAACCTGCAGCAAGAGGAGCCCAGTGACTCAACATATAGGGAATGTTTTGCTAAACAAAGAGAACAATTGTTTAACTAATTGTCTTTGTTGCCCCATAGCAATTAGGTTAGAAAGCCCTGGTATGTGGCCTATGAGTTTAAATGGGATCCTATTAGACATTAAAGCCAATGAAAGCATCATTTTTTTTTTTTTTTTTGGACTGTATTTTTGTGAACAGCAGGCACTGTCCTCTGGGACCTGTTCTTCAGTTAGAGGATATGGACCATATCCACTGCAGCAGAGAAACTGCTGAGTGAACAAGGATATGTTCCATGGACAGAGATGTGGATTTTGCTGGCAGTACTTCATTGCATTATGTGTCTCACGATGTCATGGCACAAAACTATGGATACAGATGGAAGAAAAGCATTAGATAGACCAACATGAAGCATGGAGTGACTGTGGGCTTCACATAAATGGATATTTAACTCTTCATTAAGCTTAAATAGTATTTATTTTGGCTATGAAATTAGTCTATTGGCAGAGTTAGACTTAAAAAGGAGAAAAGCAATACAAAATGCACCTAGTCATGGGAAAAGTGAAAAAAAATATTACTACAGAGAGCGGTAGATGTAATAACAGATACTGTGCTTAAGGTCAGAAGTAACAGCAGCAGCTGCCAAGGTGTTGGTGCTGGAAGATGTTGGAAAAGCACTGGAACTACAGAAAATGTAGTTGGCTCTGTACCATCTCCTGTCTTCTCAACAGAAGGAATGTTTGTTCCTGCCAATATAAAATAGATTCTGCACTGGTGCTAAAACAAAACAGCACTCCTGAATAACAATGAAAGTCACTTAAGAATCCAATTCAAAGCAAATGGGTGAGTAGTTTACCTGGAGGCTCTTCTGCAGTTACTTGAAGTCACCAAAAAAATTTTCAGAGTTAAACAGGTGCTGAAGAAAGCCGTTAGCAAAAAGGAAGATAGGACTGTTTTATGGGCTTCAATGAAACCGCAGCCAAATAAATATAATAGCTAGTGGGCTGTAATTGCTTAATAATGGTGTCTTACTTTGAAATTGGTGGAGTTGGTAATGTAGTCTCCTAAATGCAATTGCCCTAAAGATAGAGCTTGGTGGACACTACAGGCACACATATGTATCCTATTGTTTTAGTTTGGATCAAGATCATGTTTGTGAATTTCCCCACTGCCCTAAGACTCTGGAATGGTCTTGAAGCATGCAAACTGGATTATGAAAATAATCAGGAATAAATGCTGCAGGAAGGTACTTAACACACTCCAACTACTAGTGGGTAGTGAATAAGAAGGATCAAACCAGATCTAGTTTTCATCAAAACCTTTAAATTGGATATGTACATCACATTCTTGTCACCATCTACCCAGATTCTCTCTCTTTGAAACACTACTTACTTAGGTAGACATAGCTTAAATTCAGTTTGTTTGTTTGTTTGTTTGTCTCAGCTCCAGGAGATACTTGCAAAAGAGATCTGAACATCTGTGCCTGCAGAAAGACCTGTGAGAAGTCAGCTTGCATTACAACCTAACTTTCCCTTTAGTATTTGTACATCTGGTCTTTATCTCTGATATGTGGAAGTATATGTTCTTTATCACCTCTTATTTTATTCTGTGCCTATTTTTACTTCAGCAGATGTAAACCCTTTACAATTCTATTAGAACATGGGGAGGCAGATGCTTCTGTATCCTAGATGATAGTGTTTGCTGTCATGTCATTTCCACACATTGCATAAGTACATCCTGACACTTCCCTCATTGTCTGGTGAGTGTTGCTTTTGACATTGCAAGATTCATTCATTAAAAATAATTTTAATGACTAATACCTCCTTACTTTGGTGATTCATCATCAGTTGTCTTCTGTAACTCTTCCTTCCAGAAACCAATCTATTATTCCCTTGGACTGATTCATGGAATGATCAGCAGGTAAGGCAGTAAGAGCAGGGACTCAGGTCTGAAGAAAGTGGAAAGCTGAAAAGCAAAATGGAAATATAAGACTACTCAAGAAAATAAGACTTGCAATCTGATGACATCTGTGTAAACAGTCATAGAATCATGGAATCATAGAGTCATTAAGGTTGGAAAAGATCTCTGATATCATCTAGTCCAACCATCAAGTCATCACCATTGTGCTCACTAACCAAGGCCCTCACTTCTGCACCTACACATTTCTTGAACACCTCAAAGGACAGTGATTCCATCACTTCCCTGGGCAGCCTGTTCCAATGTTTGACCACTTTTTCGTAGAGGAAATTTCTCCTCCAGACTGAACTTCCCCTGGCACACCTTGAAGTTATTATCTTTCCTCATATCACTAGTTAACTAGGAGAAGAGACTGACCCTATGCCAAATGGAATTAGAAATTTCTAATCTTTTTTAAAAAAGATGATGTTTTAATTTTTTTTTTATTAATGGACAAAATAAATCTGCTATGCATGATGGCTAATGTGTCTATAAATGACGTGTTTAATTCAAGTAGTTAATTCAAGTGTCCAAATTCTATGTTTTGAAGATTTTATTTGGCATTACATTTGATCTGCCTTATGTTTTACACTGTGATGTCTGATTGTGAGTTACGTTTGTTTTTCTTGTCCTGACTTCCAAGTTTAAGCTATGAAACCCAGTCTAAAACAAAAATATAGGGAAGTTGGTGCAAGCTTTTGTATTGACTATAGTTGGTATGGGAAGACCAGTGTGAGCTATACTGTGCAGCATCTGAGGCACAGACTCAGATGTGAACGATCCAAATTGCTTATTATAAATTCTAACATTCCCTATATACAATCATAAGTTTTCTCTTTTAACTTTCCTCTCTGCCTTTACATGTCAACAAAACATTCCACAAACACTCCTTAACCGTACAGACAGGGGCTTATCCAATCAGAGTCTCCAGTCATTCCTAACTATGTGCTTTTCCTCCAGTCAGGGTCATTATCACACGTCCATCATACAGATTACTTGACTTTGCTTTTGTCTTCTTCTGGAGGTGTCCTTGGTTCTCAGCCTTGTTTTCTCATGCTGTTTATCTTGCTCCACATCTTCTGCTCTGAATAGTCTTTCTTGTATCCCATAGTACTGTGGGCCTTCTCTTAACTATGTTGTTAGTAGGTATGCTTCTGTGTGGTCTCACTGGTAGTAGGATAGTAGTGATCAGGTAGGTACTACTTGGTTTTAGCAGTCTGGACCATTTTGAGTAATGAAAGAAAATCAAAGTTGTGAAGAAAATCAAAATGAACTGAGAGAGCAAGTCAGGGAAAAAAATCCTACCTGTGCTCTCACTCCTCCATTCCCAGATGTCAGAAGGAGGGAGACTTTCAAAAAGTCAAGTCTATTTCTACCTCCATTGGCTGAGATCCATTGTTTGTTCTTGTATTCCTGAAGTGATGGGAAGTCTGCCATTGGACATCTTTCCACCAAAACTTGGCATAAAGCGGCAACTTTTCACAGTACTGTGGTGGATTCAATGCACAAAAAGGCCCTTCACATTAATTGTGGAATTGTCTTTAGTTTTCCAGATCTTTTACATTCTCAGGAGTTATAAAATTCATTCTTTCTGGATAGGCTATACAACAAGGAAAGGCTGAGTTGAAGCTGGAAGTAGTGCTAAAGACACGCTTTTTAATCAGATCTTTTAAAACTAATGTAACTAGAAGAAAATAGCAGAAGGAGGTGTCACCAATTTCCTTGTTAAAGTATCAAAGCTTGTAAATGTGCAATGAATTCATAGAAAAATGAGATATTAGCCATCTTAGCAGAATTGTTACTAATCTTTTTCAAAGACAAAGCTAAAATGATGACTGAAATAAAAGAAAGCATGTTGCCAGTCCACCTATACCACTGTCCAATTTGAATGGGACCTACGAAGAGGTCAGCTGCCTCAGACTGAATCAAGTGGCTCTTTTACTTTCAATAGAGCGCTTGAATGCCAGATGCCTGTGTATGTCTATTGTGCTAAGCTGTGATTGTCTCAGCAAGCCTGAGTTATGTCCTGTACCTGCGGTTCTGCTCCTGGGAGCTGTGAACAGGAACAGACAGTGACTCAACAGCCTTTTCAAGGTACTGCTCACAGTAACACTGTATGACATAAGATAACAACAATAAAGTAATCTGTGCTCTATGTGCCGTAATCTGACTACACACAGCTCAGCACTCATCACTTGTTAGCCAAATACAGCTGTCTACTTCAGACTTCCTCTGCACCTCTCTCTGGGAAAGCTGCAGTAGTTTTCTGACTGCTCTCGTCCTGGACTCAGTCATCAACATACCTGCTGATGTGCTAGACTCAGATCCAGGTTTGGCATGTCAGTGACTGCAAAGCCCAGACATGTATATGGATTCAGTCATGGTCTTCGACTCAGTTGAACAACAGAGACAAGCAACTGAGGCCCACTGAATCTTGATGAGCACTTCTAGCACATTTCAGGGCAAGATCAAGGGGAGCTTGATCCCAGAGATGGCTCAAAGCAGCAGAGCAGAGTGAAACATTTGTACCCACATAGACTAGTTTTTAAATTCCAGTAGCCTCTATGCCCAATAACTAGACAATAAGATAAAAAAGGAGAAGTGGTAGCCAGTATAGTTCTGCTTCCTTTAGTATATTCCTGCTGTTCTATTTTTGTAGCTAGCCTGTTGACTTTCGCCTGGTCTGACATGAGAGCTGTGATGGAGCTGAGACAAACAAAAGACCAGCTACAGCTCTGTGCTCAGGAATTCAGGGTTGTTTCCTCACAGCCATGTGAGAATGGTGGATCATTGTCATGGCATACATGTTGGCTTGTGTTCCCTGATTTGAGATGTCTGAAACCAGGCCATTTTCCATAATGATGCTCTGACTTAGCATCACAATCCTGTGACAGCCCAGATCCTCACCAAGACTTCTCCTTGAAGCAGCTGCTGCCTCAGGAAGCAGCTTCAGCTCTCTCTCCTCATTATCTTCTCTCTTCAGAGAATTTTAGAGCGAGGAACAAGATTTTGAGACCCTGTTTTCAATTTGCTGGGAAAGGTAGTCAGGTATGCATTTTCCCATTAACTACACATGTTGTAGATCTTTATTTTTCATCAGAAATCATAGAATCATAGAATACTTAGAGTCGGGAGGGACCTTTCAAGGTCATCTGGTCCAGCTCCTCTGTAATGAACAGAGTCATCCACAGCTAAGTCAGAGTGCCCAGGGCTTGGTCCATCCTCAGCTTGAAAGTCTCCAGGGTTAGGTTCTCTGGGTAAACTGTTCCAGTGCAGCACCACTCACAGTAAAAGTCATTTTCCTTATACCTAACCTAAATCTACTCTCTTTGAGTTTGAAACCATTTCCTCTTGTTCTGTCACCACAGACCTTCCTAAAGAGTCTTCTTTCCTATAGCTCCCCTTTAGATATTGAAACGCTGCTAACAGGTCACCTTGCAGGTCACCTTCTCCAGAATGAACAGCCCTAGCTCTTGTAACCTGTCCTTTTAGGAGAGGTGTTCCATTCTATGGATCATTTTTGTGGCACTCCTCTGGATGTGCTCCAAAAGGTCCATGTCTCTCCTGTACTGGTGTCTCCACACCTCAATGTTGTACTCTAGGTGAGGCCTCACCAGTGATGAGTAGAGGGGCAGGATCACATCTCTTACCCTGCTGGCCACGCATCTTTTGATGTAGCCCAGGATATGGTTGGTTTTCTGGGCTGCGAGGGCACGTGAGGCACATCTCCAGCTTCCCATCCACCAGTAACCCCAGGTCTTGGCAGGGCTGCTCTCAATCCTTCGATCACCCAACTTGTATTTGTATTGGGTGTTGCCTTGACCAAGGTAAAAGGCTTTGCATTTGGATTTGTTGAACCTCATAAGGTTCACCTGGGCCCATGGCTCAAGCCTGTCTAGGTCCCTCTGGATGGCATCCTGTCCCTCTCGTGTGTTGTCCACACCCCACAGCTTTGAGTCATCAGCAAAGTTGCTGAGGGTGCATTTGACCCCACTGTCAATGTCATTGATGAAGATATTAAGGAGAATCAGACCCAGCACCAGTCATCACTGATCTCCATCCAGACATGGAGCCATTGACGACCACTCTCTGGACTTGATTCTGCCACCAGTTCTTCATCTGTTGAAGAGCTCACCCATCAAATCTATATCTTTCCAGGTTGGAAAGAAGGATTTTGTGGGGTACCAGGCCAAAGGCCTTATTGATGTCCACATAGTTGAGATCAGTGGCTCTTCTCTTGTCCATACAGCATCTCTAAATGTTTAATTTCTTATTTTTCTTCTCTCCTTTTGTCATTTATCTTCTCATAATCACAGAAGACCTTCTCATAAAGCAATTGGCTACTTTGGTGGCTCATAGAATGGTCTTGACTTTGTATAGTATATGTTACACTCTCTGTACACAGTCATTTTATACTGATGGTTAGGTGGATACTTTCAAATATCAACTCTGGTAATGCCTTCCTGTGAAATTTTCAAATCTTTCCAACATGTATTTGATTTTATAAAAATTATATTAATTATATATGTGAAGGATAAAATATCCTTCACACTGAGACATAAATTTCCTGAAAACAACCACTCAACAGTAAAGGCACAGAATGCATAAAGTAAAAATTATTTACTCTGAGAAATGGAAAAAGATGAATAGGAGATAGCTAATCATTGTTAAAATACATTTGTGAGTTCACAGAAAATTCAGGGTAATGGAAGTTCTCCCAGCTTTCAATACTAGGCAATGTACGAATTATGGTACTGACATGGACAGAAAATTAGAAGTGTATGGCTGGAATGGACAGTCATGATCTATAGGCAGTCTGGTTCATCCAGGCCAGGACCTTCAGAACTGTGAGTGACCAAAGACATCTCCAGTTCTGAAGGCTGCAGAGACTCCACAGGTACTATATACCCTAGGAAGCTAAGTGCATCCAAAATTGCTAAGACAGGCAAGTCCTTGTCGCCATGACATCATGGCAGCAGCTTCTCCCCAGAGTGGCCTGGCCCAACCCCTGGACATGGGGAGAGTGAGTGCAGTGCTGACCCTACCCCTCATGGCCATTGCATACACTCAGTCACATCGAGCCCCACATGTATTGCACAACATGTGCTTCTTACACTTGTGTAAATGTGTGATTGCCAAATTAATAACTCAATCTATCTATTGGTGTCTCAGAAGAGATCAGAATCCCCAAAAAGAAAGACAGTGGATGAAGGAAGCGTTCAGTGAGAAATGGACAGATGAGCAGTTTTTAGTTAAGACAAACAATGTGACACTATGCTTAATTTGAAAATATAAAATTAACAGATAAAATTAATAGAAGATGATGCAATTACCACCAGTAACTCATGTTTGATAAAGTATCACTGCATCGTACATAAAAAAAAAAAGTGTGAGGGCTTTAAAAATGGATACTGTTATGCAAATCATCATTAAAAATATGAATTTCATGAAGCTCAAAGGACTGAAACATTACCAGTTCCAGGAGTTCCATAAAAATATGGATGCTGATTATGGAGATATCATTTACTTTCATGAAGGAAGGTGGCTATGTCAAGGTAAAATGCTGAAATGATTTTATAATTTGCAAAGTGAAATCAAGTCCTTTGATTTCATAAAGGAAAATTTGTGTCAGAAAGTGAAGATTAAAAATGGGTCACTGGTTTAGCAATTTTGGTGGATTTTACCACTCATTTAAATGAGCTAAACATGCACCTTCATGTTGAAAATCCACTTATCAGACCATAACATCATTTAAAATGCATCTAGAATTAAGGCAACCTCAAGTTCTGATAAATAATTTCATGTGTTTTGTCCTGTGAACAGCAAAAATTATGCAGCCTCACTTTCCTTTTTGATAAAGGAATTTGAGAATAGTTTCAAGAATTCAATGTTTTTTTTTTTTTTTTTTTGTATATTTGTGCATTCCTTTTCAGTCAACATAAATGCATTGCCTGTGAATTTTCAAATAGAATATGTAGAGTTGCAATCAGATATTCAATTCAGAGGAAAATTCATGTTTCTTTACTGGACTTTTATACGACCTATTTTACCAGAGAAAAATATCCCTTGTATCACAGTCATGTGTTATCCACATCATCCCTTTTTGGCTGTATGTACATTTGTAAACAATTATTGTCAAGGGTGAAACACAGGAGTAGTAATAAAAAAATCTCTTACGAACAGCTTGAAGAATCACTAAGAACTGTAACTACTGTCACTGAACCAGACAGTGATGCATTGGATTCACAAAAAACAAATATCAAATATCCCACTAGTTTTGTGCGTTTGTTGCTCTCTGTTTATTATGTTTTAATAAAAAATAAGTTTGTTACTTATACGCACTAGCTATATGACATATTTTATATGCAGCCCAAGACAATGCCTGTTCACTCAGTGTGGCCCAGGCAAGCCAAAAGTTTGGACACTCATGGGCTAAGTGTTAGAGCTATGCCATGAGAGTTGTGAAGGCAAACATCTCCAATCTGCGAACTAGCAAATAATTTGTTAAACATGACTACCTCAGAGACAGAATACTTTTCTCTTTATACAGAAGAGAAAAAAAACAAATAGATACAATGGTCTTTTAAGTCAGACTTGGGAGAAAAGTCTGCCCTTGACCAACATCTGCTTTTACTCTTAGCATCAATCTCAAGCAATATGATACAGTATGACCTCAAAATGTATCTTTTGAACTTCCTCTCTGTACTTGTGGAGAGCATTTTCTGCTTCAAAGCTGAAAAGAAAACCATCCTCCCCTAGAAAATAGAACATTCATCTGGGAGAAATCCTCCCTGGCCTCCAAATGTGTTGGATAGAATCTTTGAGAAGACATTATAGATGCAATTCAGGTTTATAATAATTCAATTATTTGGACACCACTCTGCCTACACAGCACATAATATACCTGAAGTTTGATTGCCCATACTCATGGCCTCATTCAGAAGATAACTGTGATCACCTAATACCTATTGAGATGCTGTAGATTAGCAAAAACATCCGCACAGGTCTGAATAATACTATTCAGATCTATACAATAGGAAACATTTTTCTGGACACCTCTCTTCTGGAAGTCAGAAGCTAGGGACAGTACTCAAGGACATCTCTAAAGGCAATAATTGTCTCTGTTTAGGGGACTGATTTGAGCCATCAACTTTCTGGTCCCAGATATTTTCCTGCTGTGTTACACAGCTCTTTCCACTATGGACTGAAGTTCATCCTAAAACAAATTTCAGTTCACTTTCTCCTAAATTCTGTGTGAATATCCTCAGAATCTTGCTGAGGAATTATGTCAGAGCTTATGGAAGAATAAAATATGAAGCTTTATTTTTTCCTTGATACTAATCCAAGTACATATTTCTAGGGTCTTCAAATGCTCTTCCATCTTGTACCTTGCATGTCTAAAGAGCTCAAGTTCTGCAATATGTCATTATAAGGCTTTACTTAACAGACATTCTAAGTTCTCCTTCCTCCTCTTCTAGTTCTATTTTAACATTTTCAAGCATAGATAAGTGGTTTTGCACATAATATTCCAAATAAGACCTTACTAATGCCATTGTTGCAATGGTCTCCCTCAGTTCCCATCTAATACTACTGTTATGCTGTGGGTTTGTAGCATAAATGACCACTAAATTCTAGAAGTATTTTTAAAAGTTTTAAGCAATTAAAAATGACAGATATGAGGGATAAAGCATTTAACTCACAATTTCCCTAGACTTAGGAAGGTTGATGCAGGATTTTTATACAGGAAGTTTCACATGGGCTATTTCTTTTTTTTCCTTTTGTTCACTTCCCCATTTCCTCACATGCTGCCAAAACAATTTTCCATCAGCATTTGCCACTTCACTGTAAACAGCCTTTTAGTTCTTCGGGTTCTCTGTATATCAGCAATTGAGCACACTTTCACCACTTTCTTCCATTAGTAACTAAGGAAGATTTGTCTTCATCATCTATATTTTTCCCCTTTATTTATAGTCAATAGGATTTGCTGGTACATGTCCCATTACCTAAAGGCACTAAAGTCAAGGTCTAAGACCATTATCAAACTACCAGCAGGCTCTAGAGAGAAAGAGCTGTCTCAGTATCCCATAAAACTATGAGAGTTCACATGATACATTAGTACATAATATGTGATTTATGTTACAATGTGGCAGAGACAGAAATCCTTCTTTGCAAAATGTAATCGAGCTACCTCACTTATGAAAACACAATCCTTCATCAGGGAGTTTCAGGAACTAAAGTTTATCTTTATTAAGCAGAGATGGCCAACCTAATTTCAGTTAAAATATCTGTCTAGGACAGAAATATTTTCAAACTCTCCCCTATCACTAAACACTTATGAAATCAAAATCCATCCTCTGAACTGCAAATGTCTCGCTTCTTACAGCATCTATGTGACATTTAGGTTCTGGAATATGAAATGGTTTTACATTTCAAGTTAAATAAGCAATTTTTAGAGTAGGTATAGCAGAAATAAGTTCAAGCTAGTATAAATTGGTGTCAGCTAACTTTTGAAGGACTGAAACATGAAGCAAGAGAAAATAGAGATGAATACTAAACAGGAGATGTAGGCTAACTCCTTATTATCAGCATCTCTGTGCTCCACACAGCCCAAAAGTAACACTGTTGCATGCAGAATCTTGGGGAAAGAACAAATTTCTATTATTATTAATTCCTATTATTTCTACTATATTAATTTCAGTTTTCCTTAGTGAAAAATCTCTTCTTCTGGACTTCTATTTTCTTTTCTTGACCAGCTCTGTGGGGTCTCTTCTCTGAGATCATTACTTGCACACTAATCTCTGTGTGATTTTACTGGGGAAAGAGTGGGTAAGGGAGGTAGTCTGCTACGTTATCTTACCCTCAGTGCCACATCATTGGAATATGCATGACCTGAAAGGTGATACTCTAAAAGATGAAAATGTTACATGCATTACAGAGATGAACTTCTGTTGTGGCTTAACTTGGCAGTTGAACACCAAACAGTCATTTGCTCACTCCCCTCCTTTCTCCCCAGTGGTATGCGGGAGAGGATCAGGAAAAAGATTTGAACTCATGGGTTGAGATGATGAACTCCTACCTTCTTCAAAACTCCTTTTGCATGATTTTATATGGTATGGAATATTCTTTTGTCCAGTCAACTGTCTTAATTCTGTTCCCTCCCAGCTCCTTGGGCCTTTGCTGAGAATGGCCTTGGCTCTGTACAACACTGCAGCAACTAACATTGTTTTTCTCCTGGAACCGAAACATAGCATCCTACCAGACACTGTGTAGCAAACAATTCCATCCCAGATTTAATTAAAACAACCTCAGTTTCTCTTTTAAACAGAAACTGAGAACACATTTAGGATAGTGAATAAGCTGCTATTAAGCCCAAGAAATGAAATAGTAAATCTGTTTCTAACAGAACCATTTTCTGATAGTGACACGGCACGTGAGCAATTTGTGGACCTAGTAATTGAGATGTTGACAGAATGCCATCAGTACTTCTACCATTTTCAATTACAGACCTTGTCATTTGACGTTAATACATAAGTACAAGTGGATGAAGTGCATCTTCCCCATTCTGTAATCAATACTTCTGACACCTTCATGGACTTTGCTTCTCTTTTACATTTATCTGCTGTAAGACTTGTCTGTGGGTGCATAACATTCACCTCCACCCTGACCTCTCTGTCTCCTGGCTGGAATTCTGGCAGCCAGCTACCTGTCACCAATTTAATGGAAGGATCCTGCCATCATCTGTTTCAAGCTCTCTGATCAGGAAAATGAGATGGGGGGTTCATGTTTCAAAAAACAATAGGGCTTAGGGATGGTTTTTAAAATTGAAATTCTGGCTGTGGGAGTCATTAAATATAGTTCTGCTTCTCTTCTAGACTGTGAGATCAAACAGCACAGGGAATTGGAATATTTGCTCTCTTATGGTGTATGTGCAGTTTTTGCAGATTGGTTGGCTTCACTCTGCAAGTTACTATAAAAAGGACATAAAAGTATCAATGACATGTCTGGTTTTGTGCTGAAAAATTCCCAAGCTAAAATATTCTTTCCCCACACTGTTTCTGATTTTTTTCTCCATTGATATACAAAGTATAAAATGTATGTTCTTCTGGAATATAATTTCAGTTTTTACTAAGTGAATAATCTTTCATTTGAAAGATCTGGTACAATAATCCTTTTATTTTTGCCATAATCGGGCTTGGTACTCATGAAAAACCTGTGTAAATTTATGGATAATTTAGTGGCTTCCAAGACCACAGTCCACAAATTTAGACTCCAAAATCACTACACAATTTTCACTAAATTCACCAGACCAATCTTCCATGTATTATCTTTCACCGTAAGACAGAAAGGAAACTGACTTACTCATGATCTACAAATGGGAATTTTTTTTTCCAGTTTGTCATCCCTCAGCTTCACAAATCACAGTCCTCCTCATATGGAATCACATATCTCCATGTAGTAGGGTGTACCTAAATTGAAATTCATGTCTCTTTAGGATGCCTGACCATAAATGTGCATGTGCAGTCTTCTGTTACATTGTCTGAACAGTGCTGATTTGTTGCAGTAAGAAATGTGGAGCATTTGGATAGTTTTATTATTTAAGAAAGAGATTGTTTGTTTGTACAAGTTTGTATTTAAAAGTTAATTTCCCTCTTATTATGTTTTGATGTCTTTGGTAGCCAAATTGAGTGAGAAAGAGAACTGTTTACTACTCAAAAATGTATAAAGAGTTTCTTTTACTTTCTGGAAATATAAGAGTTGTAAATTAAGAATGTGTTTATGTAATAATGATTTATAAATGTTTGCAGCACTCTGCTTTGAGACACCATTTACTATGTTTTCAATAATAATAAGAACACACACAAAAATCCACCTCCAAATTGGTGTAATACTGTTGTTTTTTTTTTCCCCATGTGGCAGATTTAATTGAAATATTAATGAGGAATTAAAAAAATGCAAAATTGAATAACATACATCAAAGGAATCTGAAAATTTTTTAGACAAGGGACTGTGAAGTCTGAATGACAGCTTGGGGGAATGTGTCAAAATGGAGGACTCACATCTGTGGTCCTATGAGGAACATGCAGAATTGTAAGAACACAGCACAGACCCCAGAAGCAACTACTGCACTGCACTGCGTGCAGCAAAACCCTGGGTGATAAGAACTCACTGATACTGTTGTTTGGAAAGTGTCAGTCAGTTCTAAGGGGCCAATGCAAGGACCCTTGTGATGGAGAAGCAAGTCAACCTGTGTTCAGGGCCTGACCATCCTTCTTGAGGGATTTAACTTCCTGTAAGTATATTACCCTTTGTAAAGACCATAATAATTTTTTTCAAAGCAGCACTGTTTGGGAGAATGTCTGTAGCAGCTGACATGGATGAAAAAAGAGGATTTAAAAATTTAATTTAAGTTCTTCTAACAATATTTTTTTTTTTTTTTTGCTTTTTAGGTGAAGTTAATATTTTGGTAGCGTTAGTCCTTTTCACAAAGAAATGAGCAGTACAATCCTATTACACTTTGACATGGAGTTTGTGAAAAAAAAAAAAAAAAAAAGGCTTGTTGCAATGAAGAGAACCAGGCCATGAACTCCCAGAAATCATAGACACATTTATGACCAAAGACAGCAGATCAAACATGCTTGAGCTCATATGCCTGCTGACAGCATGACTCATTCAAAGTGGGCTGGCTTCAGAGGAGAAATGCAAGCAAGGAATGAAGTCTATTGAATGAAAGTGCACATGAAGAGAAATAGAGAATGTCAATGTCAGAGCCAGTGTAGAGAAATCCAAAGATTCCAGAACTCTACTCGTGAGAAAATGTCTGTAGCTTTACGGTGTCCAAGTTTTCTATTAAGAATTTACATGTTAGGAAATCCTAAACCATATCTGTGATGTCATATTCTATGAGCTGAAGGTTCACTTTGCTCTGAAGCACCTCTGCGGCTGGGTGGCAAAGCAGAGATTTGCTATCTCTAATAGTTTTAAAAATGCGGAATGACCTGCTAATGAACAGTCAGTAGGGTCCCATTGTTCTTTGTAGATCTTTGCAATTGATGCATAACGAATTCTCTCTTTGCGAGGTTGAATGTAAAGAGCAGAGCAGCAGCTGGGTGAAAGATGAGAGCTGCTACTGGAGCAATGCCATTGTTGCAGTGTGAGAAAGTAGGCTTCTGACTCTAGATGCGCTAAGTCGGTCCCACTGGCAGAGGAAACTTAGCAAGCTGTTTGAGTTATCGTATTGTGCATCTGTTCTTTATGAAGATACTCAGATCATTGGTTGGTCTGACAGGGCTGTGAGATTCAAGCTAAATTTACACCCCATGACAGTGCTGCATATGCTAAAATAATAGGAGTTCTTTTCCTATTATGAGATCATGATGAGATTTAAATTTATGCATTATTAGAATTTGCTTTTCAGATAAATTTGCTGTTTTAATGGTTTCGCTGAGTAGTTTTCATTTACTTTTCTAGTCTTAAGCATAATTATGCAGCATAAACAATGAGAATAGCAGTGATAATGAAAGCTTTGCAGTACTTACTGTCCAAAAATTTTTACATTTTGAGAAGGAAATGCTTCTAATGAATTTTTTAGTGGTTTTTTTTTTTTTGTGTGTGTGTATGTTCTTTTATTATTATTATTATTGTTATTATTATTCATGCTGCATTTTAGACTTAGTAGGCCTATTTTCTGAGTCAATAATTCACTTTTGCACTTCTTGTGAGGTCATGTACTAAGTAAACCTCTTTGCATTAAAGATGGTGACATTTTAACAAAAATTGGCTCTGAGATTTGTTCCGTACTTTTGCCAAGCAGTATGTGCAGATAGAAGGAAATGCCTTGTAAAACTTTTGCTTTTGATGCCACAGGCACCTCTCCGGTTGTTTTTTTCCACAGTTCTATTTCAGTGAAGCAAGTCTTCATTAGTCTGTAGCCTAGTCTCACTTATCTGTATAGAACAAGATATCCTTGCAGATTCAGAATAATTCTAGTGGTGCAACTTGTGAAACTAGCACACTTGACTACTACTCCTTCTCCTAGTAGCCTAATTCTTCATCATGGTGGTTTTATACGTCATTTACAGAACACTGAAACCCCCTCAAGACTATTTAAACAAATACCTTTGCTGTGGTTCCCTCAGACTTTGAAGCCCACCGTGCTCATTCCTCCTGAGTGATTACAGTTTTGCTGATGCCTGGGAAGTGGCATTTGCCCCTCACCACATGACTTAAAACACAGTCTATTTTCGAAGTGGTGACTCGTTTGCACACTTTTTTTAACAACCAAGGGTCAATTCACTCCTGACTGCTCTGTGTATTCTTTTGGCTGTGACCAGAATCATTTCTGGACTCTCTGCTTCCTGGGAGTGAGAGGGATTTACCAATATGCATGTCAGGGTGCACTGCCAAAAATATATTAACTGGTTCTGAAGCAGTGCCAGAGAGCATGGAAGTGAGCCAGGGAATCAGCTGGCAAGTCCTAGACCTTCCATGTACAACATATGAAAACTTTTCTGCATAAGCCTGAGAAGAGGCAGAAAGAGGTGGAGGAGACATTCACCAAATCAAGAACAGGTGAAAGTGCTCGTGGAAAACGGTGGCAATGAAAGGGAGCAGTGCTCAACATTTTTGTCAGAAGGTTCAGGAAGCAGCTGCTGTCTGAAAAGGAATGAGTCACCAGCAGTGTAATTCTGGTGCATGTAGAAGTGGGAATGTAAAGAAGTAGTGGTGAGAGGCTCTGTGGAGAGTTAATATGACCCTTTCTATAGTGTGACCTCAGCAAGTATGACCTATTACTGATTTCCTAGGTATTCTCAGGAAAATGGGTCAGCAGTCTGTGGGCATGATGAATTTTCCTTTTCGGTTGCAGATAGGATACAGATGGATAGAAGGAACTCTCTCATGTTGTAAATTCACCATTAAAATTTCTGGGTTCTGACAGAACACTGCAATAGTAAATGATACGAATACAAGACTCTAAATATCAGATGTATGGAAAAACAGTGTTTCACATTTTGTTAAGCACAAGGAAAGATAACAGAGCATGCAACAGATTTCAGTTATAGATTTATGGCTCCTTCACTGACAGTGGCAGATTGACATGTATAAAACTGCTGGTCAGGCTAGGTGGGCAAAATATTACTAGTCAAGTTGCCTAAGAATATGGCAAGTGTGCAGTGCAAAAAAACTGAAGGTGGCAGATGAGCTATCTGATCAGTGGGACTGTACATGTATTTTGTTAGAAGATAAAATATCTCTTGATTGTTTGTGCAGCCAGAAGCTGTTTTTGGTTTGCTGAGGAAATATGGTGGCTGGCATCTGTGGTGTGAATGTGGATGTTAAGATTTATGAAATCAGTTGCACTGAAAAGATCAGGGAGTAGCAACTGGCATCCTGAAATCTTATTGTGTAGAAAGCACAGAAATCCATGTGGGATTTATATTCTGGACTTGGGAGTGTTTTAGGGTAGGGCTCCAGATCTCACTGGATGAATAATCACCACAAAGCAAATCACAGGAGTAAGCAGACACCCTACCAGGAACAGGAAAAGGTCCTGCTCAGCAACGTAATTATGTTTAGGAGATCAAGAAGTATGGAGATAACATGAGACATGCCAAAAGTCAGTTTGAGCCAGAGTTTGCAAAGGAAATTAAACAAATAGCAAAAGGTTATTCAGCTGTATAAATAAAAAGAACACAGGAAAGCATAAGTAAGTGCACTATACGGTAATGACTGAACAGAGATTGAAGATAATCCAGGCATGTCCCAAAAGTAAAAGAACACAGAGTACAAACTGATGCCCTTGGAGCTTAATAAGAGGAATTTCTTCTGTATTCTGGAGCTCATTAGTTGACGTAGGTAGAAGAATAAAAAATCTTGACATTTTTGCCCCCAATTGTCAATGTAAGTCTTGCATAGACTCCAGTGAGGTATTTATCAATCATTAGTAACTCTAATGAGTTACCAGAACACACATGGAGCTGGGTTATATTAATATGAAAAGTTAACATCAGCTCTGCAGATAAATGACTCAATTGTACTTGCGTGGAAAGAAGAGAAACAGTGGGGTTGTGGAGTATTAATTACATGTGTTCTCTGTCAAAATCCTACAAACTACAGCTATTTAGGCAAGAAACACTTGCAATGTGCATAAAATAATATGTACTTTCCGGACTTACATCTCTTCTTTAACTTCCAGTTGCAGTTATCCGACAATGTATATTGATGCAAAGCTTGACAAAGTGTTCTAGTATACTGAGTTTGCAGTAATTAACAATGGGGGAAAGCAGTGACTTTTCCAAAATCCAGGGTCAGATAGGTATATAGTATTATCTATTTCACTTAAGACAATGCTCGCTAAGTCCTTCCTACTATTTTTCAATTGCATGAATACTGAATCAAGCAAATAAAAGTTTTACTCTCTCGTAATACACTTCATATGGCAGCAGCTTTCAGAGCTGAATCAAGTCCATTTTCTATACCTAGTTTGACATAAGCACCGATAAAGTGAATGTGGTTTTTTCTGTGAGCATGGAGAAATAACAAGGCCACTATAGAGAAGGAAGTTAAACAGAACTTTGAAATCCTTTTGTGTACTTCTTTCTGATAATTTGGTGTCTTTGATGCATGAACTCTCACACACTGAATCAAAATGCAAGTCCCACTGCACTTTGAGACATCCTGTGTCTCAAAGCCTGATATAAAAACTATTGAAAAATATTTCCTATGTTGACACCAACTGATTTCTTGGTCTTGAGAAGACATGGAACAGACTGAACTTATAATGTGTGTGGGAAAGAAATCATTTTCACTTCTCAAATGGACTAACTGGGGTCCAAAGAGATTAAATTATTGCCTGAGTTTTCACAAGTAGGTTGTTTCCACCAAGCAAAGTTTATGTCCAGTCCAAGATCCCGTGCCCTTAAGTTTGTCTGCTCACTTATATAAAATTGAATTTTAAATTCCAAATGGTTGACTCTTTGGTAGTATAGGATAATCACAAATGAAACACTTAACAAATGTATTGTAAGGCTACTTAAATGCCTGAGTTCTTCCATTAACATCTGGAAGTTCCAACAATGGATTATAGAAAGGAAAAAGAAAGGGTCTCATAATATTTGGGAGAATAATTCCTGTGTGTGTCAGTTTAAAATTGTGCTAATGTACTCCCACAAGTGGCTCAATGAAATTGAAATGAAGAGAGGACAGCAACTGGAATATTACATCAAGTGCTGGGTAGCACTAATCTGAGGATGTCAAACTTGTAATGGATAAATTAAAAATCTCTGGTAACATTTCAATAAAGACATGTACACCTGAACTTGGATATCCTGAGATTCACTGCAACATTTTTTCCACAGTAAATTTATCTTCCTGTCCAATAACAGGTAACAGAAAATTCTAGTATTGGATAGAAATGAAGATACAGGATAAGATGACTGAGTGTTCATGGTAAAGCTCCTTAAAACAACTTATTATTATGCATTTTTGAGTCCTGGAAGATATTGATGTCCTAGAAAGAACAGAAAATAATATTAGAATGTAAACACATTCCAAAGAAGTCATTTTAATTGACATTTTAAAGGTAGTTTATGCGAATTTATGTAGATATATCTTTTTGTGTATTTATGTATGTACTCACTTATTGCTCTGAAAGTTTCAGACTGTAAGGGCAGAATCAAGAGGTTTTGTAAAATTATGGTTGTTTAATGACGGCCATTACAGTGTAGACACGAATAGTTATGTTCATATGAATAATAATTTTTAACTTAAATGAAAAATTTGTTGATTTAAGACAGTCAGATATACAGTACATTTATTCAATTAGTTTTATGTCAGTGCTTCTAACAATAAAATTTCTTCTGGTATAGTACAAATTAATTCGTAAAGTTTTTTTCCAGAGCCAAATTACTGTGCTAGATTGTATGAACCTAATGTCTGTTTTTTCTTTACATTTATGAGTGCCACTGTACTCTCATGCAGCCTGCTTCTTCTCAGCTTAGTGATCTTTTTTCTGTCTGCTCTACTGCCTCTTGCATTCACTGCTATTTGTAAAACCTTTTCTGTAATCATTAATTTTAAATAGTATTTAGTAACCATTTTTCATTGCTTTTATATAAATGTACATGTCACTGAAAGAAGTGTTAATTGGAATAAAATTCATTCCTGTCTTGAGGGCAGTGTAAATAGAAAGAACTTTCACAAGAGTGTATTTCACTTTGAAAAAAGGAAAAAAAAGTAAAGGCTTAATAGCCTATTTCAATCTACAGAAATAAAAAATAATAATTCTACTTGTTAGAGTCCTCCTTAGTTCTGTAATCTGTTAACTCTCATGTTTTTTCTATTTAAGACTCATAGTAGAACAGAAATAGATATTTATAAGTCAAAAATACTTCTAGATTTGGTTCAGAAGCTGGTGGTGCGGCTATTTCATTTTCAGGGGAGTGGTACTGTGAAATCTTCAGCACTGTATGATAATGTTTACATTTCATCTTCTGTTTGTAGTGCAGAGCCATTGAAAAGGTTGGTTTGTCTCTGCTATCTTTCATAGAAAACTCCATTAGAGTCTGGGTTTTCAGACAGTGAGTCACACTGGCCATGCGAAACCACAGTCTTCATTATTTCTTTTGAATGTTGACCTGTCCAAGTTGTGGAAGAGGAATTAAACCTCATAGCTTGTATAACTTTCAGGCCATTTCTGTCATAGTTCAGCACACGCTGCACCTGTGTTTCTCTGTCGTAGTTCTTAATCCAGGATGCGTTGAATGCCACAGAATCACACAGGGACTTAAACTGTGAAAATTTTGCAGGATGTGTTAATGTCAAATTTTCCATTCTACAGCAAAGGGAAAAGGCTGAGCAAAAGTATTAGAGTATGAAGCACCTGTTAGCAGCTGCTGCTCTGGCTTAAATCTGCAGCCTCTCAATGCTGATGAATCAATGTTTTGTGTTCCTTGGTGTCCATCAACTTGCTGCAATAAGCTGTACTTCAGGCATTGCGAATGTTTACACTGCAGAAGAATTATTTCAGCACCTGCATATTAGAAATATAGAGACACATTCATCTTCATTTTGTGACGTGATCGCTTTTTTTCTTGTCTTAGGAAATCAAACACCTGTAGGTATGTTTCAAAGAAATTAATTAGAAGTACCTTTCGAAAATACAACCAACTCAAATACTCTTGCTTTTATTATTTGCTGTCATTATAAATACAAGTGCTTCTTCCACCCAGTGATCCACCTGCCAGAGCATAATACTCTGCATGGCTAAAATTTCTCCTCCAAGTGGTTCTAAGTGGGAGAAGGCGTTCAGGGACAGTAGCAGGGAGATACATATTCTACTCCAGCCATGATAGTGAAATCCCTCTCCCTCCTCTCCCCGCTCCCTGTGCCCTCTGAGCATGTTCATCACCTTAGCTGACAGATAAGAGAAGTGTCATTTTGGCAGTAAGGGACATGATTTACTGGTGAATCTTGGTAGGTCAAGTTGATGGTTGGACTTGTTTATCTTGAAGCTCTTTTCCAAACTAGATGATTCTGTGATTCTATATTTCTACGCCTTGAGGATGATTCTTCTCCAGACATCCAGAGGACAAGGGTAAGGTGCTGTTGCTTAACACTTAGAGTGACTTTGTTTCTTAATTTTATATGTCCTCAGTGCAAATTAAAACAGAATACCTTCTAAACTTTATGTATAGTCAGCAGATTTTTAAACTCATGATGATGATATCCAACAGGAAAGCATAGCCAAGAAATAACTACTGAAACACTGTGAATAGGAAAACTGTATGAGCATGTAAATGAAAATATGTGAGGAAAATAATGCCTCCTATTTTATTATGTTGGCACAAAATATCAGAGGTGGATTATTGCTAGTATCATAGAATCAAAGCATTATGGAATTGCTCAGGTTGGAAAAGACCTTCAAGATCAACAAGTCCAACTGCAACCTAACTAACCCACTGCTAAATCACGTCTCTGAGAGTATGGCAGTTGAAACTGAACGCCATTTTGTCAGACTGCCCCACTGCTGCCATCTATCACACAGAAACAATATGTAATGGAATATTGACGTCTGACATAGAAGTGTGTATGAAACAAAGGTGTGTCACTGAACTCCTCTGCAGAAAAAGTTTTACTCCTTAACAATTATCAGTGCTTGCTGAAAGTTTGTGGAGAATAAACAGTGAGGAATTGGGTGGTGCATTTCAGCAGTGGTGACAATGCCAGTGGGCTACCTCTGGTGGTGCAGATTTTGATGTGTTGCATGCACATCACTGGTGAAAGTGCATAGCTCATGGCTGTGACTGTGTTGAAAAATAGTGTTTTGTAGCTGAGGATTTGTTCTATCAAATACTGCTATTGAGTTCTTTTTATCCATTGTAATTTCCATGGAAATAAATAGGATACATTATTTTTGGAGCAACCTGTGTAATATTAGAAGGCACTATACTTCTGTTTCTGGAGTATCATAGAAATATTTAATGTTATAGTGAAACATCTGAAATATATCTTGGCATACCCACCAAAATACTTGGCATCAAAGAGGCAAAAAAAAAGGCAGCAAAAACTGCATGCTAATTCACAAGGTTATAAGATTAGGTTTTCTGAATGTTCAGTTGTGGAATTGTTTTATTAGTACATATTCTCTACAGAGAATATGAAATCAATCTTATTAGAGACAAAAAGCTATATGAATGCCTGCAATATATTTCGAAAAATAATGAGTGGAAAATGAAAATGTATGTTTTATTTTCCCGACTCTGGAATAACTGTGTATGTTATTATGCCATTTGTTTTCCCATTGAATTCCCTTGGTTTCAATGCAATGTGTTACATAAAGAAATTTTTTCACTGAAACTGAGGAAACGTATCAGATTGTGAGTTGGAATTTCTCTTAGCTTCAGTTTATCAGATTTTAAATCATAGGAATACTTTTCTTTCTTATTTATACCAACATAGAACACCTTTTCAGTAGTACATTCTTGCAGAAATACTGTTTTTATACAATATTGCTTCGAAAAGTGCATATTGTTTGGGTAGAACTTGTCAAAATAAGACCATAATTTATGAAAATTTTGACATATATAATTTACTTCACAAGTCATGCCAGCTCTGAAGAAGACAATCATTGTCTTTTGGCATTGTAGCACAGGGTGGTCAGGGGAACAGATTTGTTTGTCTTGCCTTCTCAACAAACTTCAATGACAGGTGGAAGACAGTGGAAACTTCCTGAAAGTCTTTGCACAAAAAGAGATACCTATATGGCAAAAAACGAGTGCTAGAGATGGGTCATCCATCCTCCTCATGCTGGGTTGGCTTCTGCACATATGTGGGTATGAGTGCAAGTCTGTGACCCATGGAAAATGATCTGCTCACACTGAAGGTCCAGCTGTGACAGTGGCCACTTAATATGCTCCAAGAGTGAGCAGCAGTGAAGAAGAGTTAATATTCCTGTTCTATAGGTCAGGCTCCAAGTGATACACTGAAATGTGTTAAACAGTAAGCCATAAAAAACAAAAACAGAATTAGATTAAGATTTTTCAGTTAAAACAAAAAATGTTCCATTTTTTAATTTCCATAAAATCAAGAGAATATCCTGGGGAAAAAGATGAGCTGGTTTGGGAGTAGGCTTCAGTGAAACAAGTTGAGTTATTAGAAACATATGCTTTGCTTTTGGATCAAATCATCATGAACAGACATATTGTACTTTATTAATAATTTTGCCGTTGAGAAATAGCTAGAGATCTTAATAAGTGTCTTATGACAAATTCTCCATTCAGTTTATTTCAGCTAAAATGTTAAGCCTTCTGTCTTTTTATAGACTTTATATCTCCTGAAGATACTAATGCCTCTCCCTTGAACTAGAAGTGAGAAAAATGAACAGAATATAAAGTGTATTGCAGCTTCAAATCCTCAAATAACTGACATTTTACACTTCCAAAAAGAAAGAAGAGGGCCACTTTCAGCTCACAAGTCTGCAAACTAAACCAAGAAACTCTGTCAGAGACTATTGTGCATAGAAGCACTAAGGGGAGGACTTACAAAGACAACACTCATCTGTGCAGAGCTGCACTTCAGTCACCTTTCAGATCAGATCAAATACTGTCTGAAGTTAGTTCCTGATTCAGCCTCCTCCCCTGGGGAAGATAAATCTAGTTCTTAAACTTGCACTTTCAGGTGAGCAAACTTGAGGAATTAATAGGTCGTTATGGTTTCTAGGTAGTGGGAGTCTAACAGCAGTGGAAGGTTCACACTTTAGACTGGAAGCTTGCATGCTGAACAATCCCAGGTAAAGAGCTGATCTGAAAATTTTGGTATGCAATTCTGCCCATTTAAGGAAGGCTTTTCCTTAGAGGCATAATATCTCTGTTTTTATTAGGTGCTGTTCCTAAATTCTCATCCACCTCACTGGAGAAAGGCCTGGAAATCATGTACTCATAAACCTAGTGATGTTTGTCTGAAAACAATTATTCACAGGAAACTAATGTCCATTAGAGTCATTTGGTCCATTAAACATTTTTGAGGCTCAGTAACTTTTTGTATCTGTCATGCTTACTGTCCCAAAATACTTAATAACTAATCTTCATTATAATGCTACCCATAAAATAAGAACGTAACATTTGGTTTGTCTTAAGAAATTATTGAAGTCTAATAAAATGATACATATGCTAGGGCTGGCCCTTTTGCCTTCTATTTCTGATGGTATGTACAGATCATTTCAGCTTCATCTTATGCTTCTTGATTAAAAGAAGCTGTTTACTGCTACGTTAATGGTTATCATTTATTTCATGTGCTATATGCGAACAAATTAAGCATCCTTAAATTTTCTTATCAGGAATAAGTTCTCATTTTGTTCCTACAATTCCAGAATTACATCCTATTAGGATATTGAAGACTTTCAAAAGGAACAAGAACAACCACCAACTCCAGTGCAAATAAACAATTTGGTAGGCATTTAGCACTTCGTCTTAAGACACTTACTGTTTTGCTCCACCTGTATTCAAGGGTGCTTTTTTGTTTGTTTGCTTGTCTGTTCTTGTTTTTGTTTTTTCTTTTTGTCCAAGGAGAGTATATGTTCTCCCATGGAAAAACACAGCTTCCATTCTTAATTCCATATATTCTTACAGTAACTAATTAATCTTTATTGAGGTAAAGATTGTCTTGCAAAAACAGGGGCTTTAACTCCACAAAATCTAAAGACAACATACTGAATTCATCTTAAAAGAGCTCACTTGTCTCTAGGAAAAATAACTGTATTACTGCCAGCTGGCACTATCATCTGAGAGGAAGTGAACAATAGTGGGAGCAGGTGCATTGCTGAATAATTGTGATTAATTTTATATATATGTTACTTTATAGTGCTTTATAGGTATATATTTATTCTGTAGTATTTTTTTATCATATCACAAATTCTTAGCTCTGAAGAGTTTCAGATTTCCTGATCTATCTCCCTCATGCAAAGCAGAGTTAGCTGCTCTTATGTTATCTCTAGACAAACATTCATATCAGTCTCTGCAAACTCCACAGCATTTCCTGCTATCTGTTCCAGTGTTTTACTGCCTTTACATTACAAAGGTTTTACTGATCTCTACTCTGAACCTTCCTCATAATCTTTTACAATTCTCCAATTTACTGTGAGCATGAAAAATATTCTATCTTGTGATTATATATATTTTTTTTTGTGGTGATTTGTATACTATTAATTGCCATGTTCCCTTTCCAATATCTTTTACTTTAAGCGTGAACAATCCAAATTCATTCAGACCCTAACACTGGAACACCTAATTATTCCTGCTGATACTGCTGATCATTTCTAAGGACTTTCTTGAATTGTTCAACACATAACAGTCCAAGTGAGAACTCAGTGGAAATGGATGAGGTAGGGCCTCATACACTGATCAAAAGAAACCACTCTCTACAGAAAATGATCTGTAAATCTACCTTGATAACTTTTTTTTTTTTCTGCCAAGAAGTTTGGTGGTTTTGAAAACCAGCCTATAAATGCTGATGAATGTCAGAAAACTCTGAAAACTGTGGGAGATGGAAGTTTGTGAGGAGTAAAACTCTCTTGTGTATCACTTACTTTCATGTCTGGGTGGGTCCTGTTCTTTTTTTTTTTTTTTTTTTGACATTTAGGGCAATGTTTGAATAAATACATCTTTGTTTCCAAGTCCTCGAGCAATCTGAAATTAGCCTCTGTCAATGCTACCTCTGGAAGGTAACCAAGAAAATTATTCTTTTAAAAAAATCTAGTCATGAAATGGAACCTAGACTTCTGGGAATGTGTTATACCTGTGAAATGAAATGCTGTGTTACTTATCTTCATGGCTACTGTACACTGCTTTTGTTATCCTTCTCTTTGTTGCAAAGATAAATGCCTGAGCACAATAATTAATTATGTATTCCCTCTGTAGGCATACCTTATATAAAATGGAGATGCATTACCCAAACACTGCTGAGGCAAGACAGTTTGGGAATGGTTCATCATTTTGTTAGAAAACTACAGGCAGAGAATCTCTGGTACAAAAATCTGCAAGGGGGAAGCTTGGAAGCAGAAACATCTGGAATCCAGAGAAGCTCAAACATGCTTATCAGTGCTCAAATGAGCCACGGTGGGACACTAAGCTTCAGTGTCAGCCTCCTGAGATTTATGTGGTTACTGCAGTATTGTCTCATTCTAAGTGTTGGAAGTTGTTTGTAGTCTTATTAGAATTGTTCTTCAGTGCAGAATAATGCCAAAGAAAATATCAAACATACTGAAACATCTATTTGACGCTGCACCAGGACCTTAAATTGTTAAGAATGGAGAGGACGAGTGCTGTGCCGAAGTTGTCTCCTTGAAGACACAGGAGTGGAGCCAACTTCTTCAGTGATAAGTAATCAGCAAGATCAATGTACTGTACGATAAAAGACTTAAAAGTTCCATAAGTACATACAGGTAACTCCAAAGATAATGCCTCCTATTATTTCCATGAAAGATTACAGCAGATAGGAAGACTTGACATACACGGCCTGACAGGATGCACTCATGAGTGTTGAGAGAGCTGGCAGAAATGAATGCCAAACCAATCCATCTGCCAAACAACCAAACCATCTGTGGAAGTTCACGGAGAATGGGAGTGGTGCTCAAGATCAGAGGAAAACCAATACCACTCTAGTCTTAAAAAAGGCCAAGAAGGATGGTCTTGGAAACTACAGGCCAGTTGGCCTCACCTCCATTCCTAGGAAAGTGATTGAGCAGCTTATTTTGGATGTCATCTCCAAGCAAGTTGAAAAGAAGAATGTTATCAAGAGTAGTCAACATGGTTTCACCATGGGCAAATCATACTTCACCAGTCTGTTAGCCTTCTGTGATGTCATGACAGCTGGGTAGATAAGAGGAGAACAGTGGATACTGTGTTCAGCAAGGCTGCGAAGTCTCATCCTCTGGAGATACTGAAAACCTGCCTGGATGCATTCCTTTGTAACCTACTCTGGCAAATCTGATTTAGCAAGTGTTTGGACTGGACGATCTCAAAAGATCCTTCAAAACCCTACAATTCTGTGATTATACATAAAGTATTTCAGTAAATTATGAGGTGGTAAGCTAAAACAATCTATTCCACCTTCAAAATCCATTTGCCTTTCCTGATGTCCTTTATGAACTTTTGCCAGCACATACAATAATAAGCACAGAATAATTTCTGATGGGTCAAAGCCTTAGAGACTATTGTGTCAGGAAAACTTGCAATTTTGCTGTTTCCTTCATTTCCTATTTCTTGATATTGTGTGCAACCTTCTAAGTAATTATCTCACTACAGGGAGTAGAGTGTATGATCTGAAATGTCCTGGGCTTTTCCAAAGTGAAGATGGTAGAGTAGAGTAGAAAAGGAATAACATTTTATTTCAAATGTATTATCTCAGCTCTTATGAAGTATAAATACAGCATAAAAAGATGATATGATCTCTGCCCTGAAAGTAATGCCTCCTGTTCTATTATGTTGGCCCACAATGTCAGAGATAGATTTTGGTGGTATGGCAGTAAAGGTTAAACATTCCTGCCAATATTTGATTATATATTTTGTTGTCGTGTGACAGAGGGCAGCAGAGAAACAGTCTGACAAAATGGCATCTTACGTGGAAGCGCATATGAAGTAAAGGTGTGGAACTGAATTCCTCTGTGTGGAAACAGTTGTACCCATAAATGTTCACTCACACATGCTGAACATTAGTGAAAACCAAACAGTGGATGTGAGTACAGTGAGTTGGTGGGTGGAACACTGCAACAGTGACAACAGTGACAGTGGTTCACCTCTGCTGGTGCATATTTTAAAGAGCACATCACTCAGGCTCTTGTTCATCACTTGTGAAAAAGCATAGCTAATTGTGGTGACTGTGTTGAAAACAATTATTTTGTAGGTGAGGATTTGTGCTGTCAGATAGTGTTATTGTGCTCAAAAGTAACTTCAGTGTGTCTTCATTCCCTCCAACCTCTTTATGTTACTAAGAATACTTTTAGTTTTCTCTTTTGAGCATTGACTTGAGCTCTGGATTTTAGCAGTTCAGGAGTTGCTGCAGTAGCTGGACTCTATTAGGGTACAAGAATACCTTACTGACATATGCCTAAGGCACTGCCTGATGCAGTCTTTTGGTAATTGGAAGTGTCTTTAGGAATCTGTACGACATATGCCTTTTTTTACAATGTTTCTTCAAGCATATTTTTTCCCATTTCCAGTCTCTGCATGCAGCCAACAGAAGCATGATCCTCTCAAAGGAAAGAAATGCTCTCTGATGGGAATGAGCCTAGTAAAGATATTACTTCCTCTTTTAATATATCTTGTGGCATGTCTGAGCTTTTTTAATGATTGAGAAACTGCCAGAAGAATATAGCAGCAAAGAGTAGGTGAGAAATCTTCCTGATCACAGATCCTTAGCAAGCCGGAAGATCTCCTGAGAAGAATTTTACAGTTTCTGGCAAATTTCAAATGCTGGATCTGATGGAGCTTGACACCATAGCATCATGGTGATTTGCTGACATAACTTTAGAAAACAACGGTGAAGAATTTGGTTTTGACCAAATCAAATCTAATTAATAATGATCACTATTTTACTGCCATATTTATCTCTGATATTCCAGCTTGTGGTGTAGCTGTGATGAGTTGTCATACTGAAATCATCTGAACTTTTCCTATGTCATCAATTAAAACAACAACAATAAAAACAATAAAAACTATTCTCAGAAATAAAATAGCTTTTCTCTTTCTGGAAGATGGCTTTTTTCACTTTCCTCAAGAATGGATTTTCTGACCAAAATCCTACTCAACTGAGAATCAATATAGATAATAACTCACCACAAATCATTTAAGGATCTGCATCATGCCAACCACTGGGATTTAAAGTATCTAATTCCAATAAAGTCAGATTCGTAACTGTATTACACGTGAAAAATCTACTTTGGTCTCTTAGCAAAGATGGTAATACAAAGATATTGACAGGAGAGCTGACTTTTCCCTGGTGGGGAAATGGTGGAGGGCAGTGACTGGGACGGCAAACTTGAAAATATATCACTTCAGATAATCTGATTTTATTGTTACAATAATTTAAGCTATTATTTTTATTTATATTCTAATATAATGTAATGTAGATCAATAAAATTGAAAGAAGTGTAAAAAATAATATAATGTAGATCAATAAAATTGAAAGAAGTGTAAAAAATTACATTTACTTTAAACTGTGTTCTAATTTTTATGGGTAAGCAGCTTGGACACAGAAAATAAATGGGTCTTTTCTTTCATTTTGTTTTTGTTGCTGACAGTGAACATCATGGAGCTGTAATATACAGAATACATTGGATATTCTTGTGGAGTCACCTAAAACTTTTGCAGTCAGCACTTGAAAATATTTTTCAGTACAAGTTTCAAAGGTATAAAATATTTCTTAGCACATAAGCATGTTTTTTGTTTCCTACATGTGAAGCATAGATATAAATACAAAGGAAGCAGTGTTCTGTGTGGAGAGGAAGCTGTGTAGTGGTTGGGAAGCACAGGATCAAGTAGCATCCCCTTCCACATGACAGAGTTACCTTGGTCATCCATCTGTGTAGGTAGAAATTAAGTTACTGGAAACCTGCAGGACAAATTGTGGAAATGGAGAATGCCGAGAAGGAGTGTGACAATCCTGAGAAATGAGAAGCTTCAGAGAGCAGCAGTCCCACCAGATAAGAATGGAGACACTCAGGGCAACAATGGCCGAGCAGAAGTGTAGAAGGCCACCAGCATGTATGGGCAGCAGCAAGGGGCTGTACAGCACAGACCTTGTCAAGAAGCAGTGGTCTATCTTTCTGAAGCAAGACTGTAGTTATGTGAATGCCTCGTGGGATGAGGGACTCTTGGGAGTGCTCTGAACACCTGCCCAGATGCCACTGCCATGTCAGGATGAGCCACTGCTCCTGAGTCCAGAGCAAAGGCAAGTGAATTTACTGCACAGTAATTTGCTATTAGTAACAACAGCTTTTATTAACAGTTACTGCTTAATTAGAAGTGTTCTAATTGATATTGGTTGCAAGCTTTGCCGCTCCCTATCCTTATAAAAGAAAACCTAGTGCCAAGGTACTTACTGAAATGTAACACAAAAGAAAGGTTGTATTTAGTTAGGATGAGGAAACTAAAATTCATTACTAGTCCTCAAGTGTTACACAGACTTCCTTCTTACCAAATCTAGAACTGATTTTGCTGTTGTTTCAATGTGACCAACATTTCACTTTATGCCCTATTCCACTATATACAATTCTTCATATATCTCTATATATGTGTAAATTTACATATTCAAAATGGTGCTCATGAATCTTCTTAGTTTTGATCCTTTCAAAAAAACAAACAAACAAACAAAACAAAAAAAAAAAAAAAAAAAAAAAAAAACGAAAAACCAATCAACCAGACAAAAAGAAAAGAACAAATATCACTATGCCTTTTGAAAGATGAAGTTGACTTTTGGCAGTGTTGCTGGGGATGATGGGAAGAGCAGAGGGAAGGAGTGATTGTTTGCTGGTTACTTCAAGGAAATAAGAATAAAGGTTATATAACTATTTTGTGTTATCTAGAGACTATGACTCAGAAATGCTTTATTCTGTATGGACAGAAATTACTCGAACCATTACATCAAAGTCAATAACAATTATTTGAGATTATCAATGTTTAAAAAATCTGTCACACGAGAACAGCATTTTACTCCTGGCATCTTGTTTTTGAGGTTAGGGGTTAAAAATGAACAATTTGTTTAAGTCAATAGAATATTGGTTCCTCTGCTTAAAAGTAATTATGTCTAATTAAAACAACTATTTTTATTGATGAAATATAGTAAAGGAATAAAATAGATGCAATATTGTAAACTTCATTCAAACTTTTTATCCAACATTTTAAAAAGCCACTAGAATTTTATTCCTGTTGTCTGTGATGAAATATTTTAATAATATCGACCTGATCTCGTATGCTTTCAAATCAGTGGAGAGGTTATCCTAACTTGCGATTTGTTTTTGAGTATATACTTCCTTATAGAAACAAGGACATTTAGAGCTGTGTGAGAGCCTTGCAGAGTCTTTGGAAGATACGATAAGTAGGTGTGGGTAAAGACAATAATAGGCATAGGACAGCAGTTTTGCTGAGTTTCTGTGCTGCCACTGTGTTTAGGAATCTGTTCAGTCTGACTGTCTAAGTTAATGTTTACTAATAACATATGTATGCTTTTCATAGCACAGGATAAGAAACGTTAATTTACAAGAATTACATCACCTATATATATTGCTTAAAATTAAGAAATAATATTTATTAAAATATTTACCATTATGGGTCAATTGTGTGGACAATGAAAGGCATTGCATAGCTATAGGAACATGCCTTAATGTCTCCCTTAAAAGTGTTTACCACTGATTCACATTTTCATTCTTTTCACACATTTTACAGGCCCTTCATCAATGCCTCTATAGTCAGGAAGAACTTTAGCTCTCTGCTAATAAAAATAGAAGCTATAAACTATAAACTCGGAAATACCGATTTGTGAAACGAATGTGTTTCTAATGCAATGCTTAGGAAAACATTCACACATACCTAAAAATTTATAAATATCATTTTGAAGGAAATAATCAAGAGGAAATATCAAGAGGTCATCACCTCACTGTAAATGATCTTCTTATTGCTTTATGCTCAGATCTGCCTCGTTGAAAATGTTAGCACGTATGCAACACCTAAAAAGGAATACTCCTATGTTGTGAAATGATCTCAGAATTATTAACGAATTCCAGAAAGTTCACTGAATTTGTTCTACAGGTAGGAAACTGATTACAAACTACTTAACAGCAATAAGTCAACACACATAAGAACGCACACAGAATAGTTAATTTGAACTGTGAGTACAGCTGTGTAAATCTCCATTTCACAAGAAATCTTAAGATTTTAAAAATTCTTCTGACTTCTGTGTATGAAATGTCTGTCAGAAGTTCAGCAGCTCAGGCAGAGACTGTGTATGGCAATTTCAAACATTTTAGGAAAGCAAAGGAAATTTTCGAACAATTTTCACTTCAAACAAAGAAAAATAAGCACTTTCTCCATACATGGGTATTTAAAGAGCTGAAACTCTTATCTTTTCCTCAGTGTATTCTTCTTGTAGTACCTGTATATATAGGGAAAGATGTATTTTAATGCCACAAGTCTTCTGGAATCTTTCCAGCTCTCTTGAGCATACTTCCTCCCTGGTGAGCTACAAGTTACAGAGGATGTGTCTGGCTGCAAATTCCAATTTTTATCAGCAAGTTATCCCCAGAACTAGAGTAAATATGTTACTGAATGCTTCACTGCTCCCTACTGATTGTCTGATCTTTGCTATCTGATGGAGCAGTTACGTGGATGTCAGGAGAACACAGTAATTCTGGTTGAAATTGCTGGGAGCAGGACAGAGTGAACACAACAAGAGTCTGGGTTTTGGTTGAGAAGTTCCAGGAGAGAGCAGTCTGAAGCTGATAAAACACTTTAGATAGTGGATCCCATATTTTTGTGGTAAATGTCTCACTGCAAGCTGTCAAAACTCATGATCTACTTAGTGTGTACCCTCACCTTCACATCTGAGTGAAAACACTGCAGTTGGGACCAGCTACACCTGGTTTTGTGTACACCAGCCTCTCAAGACACAACAAGTTTGCAGACCACAGTTTGCTTCCATGTCTTGTTATTACACATGGATACTGAAATGGCTACATCGGAGGGTTAGTGGTAGAATCTGCCAACCAATCTCCGAGGTTGAACTTCCTTTCTATTGCCTGGCTGGTATCACAAGCTGATAGAAAAGGGCATGATTTCCTTAACCAGGGTATTTTTTGTTTGGTAAGCAAACTATGATACATTGGTAACAAAGTAAACTAAAATCTCTTCAACTCCAAATTGGAAAGATTCATTCTGCTTTAAATCTCTGATTTGGGTTTTTGTTCACACCCTGTAGCTCTCTGATAGCTGCAGTTGTCACTCTCCACAGCTAAAAGGTGAAGTCCTACCCTTGCTTTCCCCACCTGCATAAAGGGATGCTGTTAGTGTTACGAATGAAAAGGCAACTAGTGGATAGGCTCTTTCCTCCCTTAGTGTCTCTTAATGACTATAGCCATTATTTTTTACACGTCAAGCTCATTTTTCAATGTCTGGAATAGAACAGGTGGACTATATTAGCGATTAGCCTAGAACACAGTGGGAAGTTGTCCTAATTTATTTGCCAAGGGCCAGGTGAAGGGTTTCAGTCTGAAGCTAATGAGGAAGACAGGAGCGCAAAGAGAGAAAGCTACTTTTCTGGATAGCACCTCTGTGAATTTGATAGGACAACGTTCTGTGAAGATGGAGCAATAATGTTTATTTTGCATTTCTTTAATTTTGCTTTAGTCTAATTCGAAAGCATAAAGATAACCGTAACTTGTCTTCCCAACCTATCCAATTCCTAGTAGAAGAAGCAGCTCAGGGGAAAGCATGGGAACCTGGTGAATGCTATCATTTGAATGATCTTTTTCCTTGCCACATCTGCCTGCATTACAATAATAGGTAGTTAAAGCTCTCTTCATGGGAGTTTCAGGCAGGCTATTACATTCAGTTTAAAAGCCAGATATTTGGAGAAGAAGAGATAAAGCATTTGTTATGTGCAGTGACAATGACTTCTGATGAATAAATGCAATCCTACCAAACGAGGCTGCTTTGTGATATCTACCTCCAATAGTATGTGAAGATGTCTTATAAGCAGAATATATTCTGCCTTACAAAGGAGAATGTAGTTGGTTTTATTTTTTTCCTTTCTCTTATGGTCTACAAAATCACTGGGGAATATTTTCTCATTTTCTTCTCTTTAGAGATAACAACCAAATTTGATAGATCTGCAATAACAATTTTCCTGTCATCTCATGCCTCCAGTTGTTTTCCTATCACCTTGCTTGTTCCTGAGATTTATACAGTGAGATGAATTGAGTATCCAGCACATGTACCTTCTATGTTTGTTGTATTTTTTGATGAAGGCTCTGAGCAGGCCAAGAGTTGAATTTTTTTCTACTGACAAAGCAAGGATGAAAGCAACCTGCCCTCATGATTTTTTTGCTGAATAGGAGTCAGAAAGTTGAAATACTGCTTACTAAGCACAGGCATTATTATTTTTCCATCAAGCATGCCTAAATTAAGTGGAGAAAGAGAGCTTAAAATGTTTGTTTTGTCTTTGGAGAGGAGGTGAAAGCTGAATAATTTTTCATTATTACCATTTGCTCCCCTGGAGTTAAGGTTAAGGCCAGCATTTGCAGTTTAAACTCCTGTTTCCAGAGGTTAACAACTCAGCTGTAAGGCTTCAGTCTCAGTTGAATATTTGGCAGAGTTGTTGCCTTGAAATAATACCTCTGGTACACATATGTCTAATACCTTCTCCCAGAGGGTCTCAGAGCACTTTAACACACTGAACTGTGTAATGACTTGTTTCATCCACCATCAAAATGCAGCTACTTTGGGGGTGGAATAAAATCTCATAGTGCAATGGTCTATATAGCAGTCTAGATGAGGAAGAAATTATTATATTAAACTGAAACTAAAAGAGAAATTAAAATCTTCACATATATCTCCAATAATTAGAACATTTCAATGTAACTGGTAATTTAAGTGTATAACATTTTCACTTTAGATGCTTTTTTATAGTGATAGCAATAGTACTGTGATGGCACGATTGAAGATCATATTAAAAAGATGTTTTTTTTTTTCTTTTTTCTAAATTACTCTCAATTCTTCTTATTCCTGTTTGCAAGGCCTTTTCTAGAAGCTTTCTGTTCAATGAGATCATGCTCTCGGTCATCTAAGTGTTGCTTAAATGCACTGGAACTGTTTTCAGAACACAAGAAAATCTAAATCTCAGCAATAAACACTGAACATGTCTATGATTAGTTCAGTTGCTTTTGTGTTTCCTACTAAGTATCGACATTTTATCAATGACAAGTGAAATGAGAGGATTATTTTTCAGTTTACTACTTCAGAAGGATGAAGAATGGTTTTGTCATAAGCTTTTCAAGACCAATTGCTGTGGTCAAAATATTCAAACTTATGAAGTTAGGTTCTGGTTTGCTATTTAGGTTCTAAAATAAAAATCAGATTATTTTTGAACATGCTGACCATGATAGGAATGAGTAAGGGATCTTGAGTTATTTATTCAGCGATGAACTGGAATAAACATGAGTACCAGCACACCAAGAAATACTTTGGGATGTGCTGCAAAGTTAAACACTCCAGGAAATCAGGACAATTGATGACTATATGAGAATTCAGATGGCTAATATAGTCAGCCAGGTTTAAAAGTGCATCCTGTGCTTTATTATTTTTTCAGAAAAAAAAAAAAGCCTTAAATAATTAACTTGAAGAAAAAATATGCATGCACAGACTAAGCACTTGATCTCCCCTTGCAGCAGCATTCATACCACTTAATAATGCACGGCAAGGACTTGGAACTTCCTTGTAATTGAGTGGGAAGTTTGATTATTGACATGTAGTTGACATGTGAGAGGAGTAGCACAAAATCAGGGACAGTATGCCAGAGGCAGTTTGGACACAGACATCTTGTTCTGGGATCATAAGCAGAGAATTTGGGTTTGAGAATGTTATTGGTCTAAAGAGAGTTCTGAAGAAAAAGTAGGAAACATTAAGTGCAAGTTAGAGTTTCCCAGAACTTTTCAGCACATCAGTGAGTAGGCAAGATATTGGGTTCCTAAACTCAGCCTAAATCTTTCTTCAGTCCTGAAAGTCAAAATGAATTTAATATAGGAAAATGTCTTAATATATGTCATGAGAGGTAGCAAATGAACTCTTGAGTTGAATGAAGCAGTATCTCAGCTCCAACCATGTACTAGACTGCTTACTACTACCAACCAATTTGTGCAGGAAGAGTCCAAGTGTGAGCGGAGCGGGTTAGAATCAGGCTGGGACATACTACTTACAAGTACACAGGGGCCATGTGTGCAATCCTGTTTCTAGAGGAATAATCCCAAACAAAGTCAAGTAAGTTTCTTCAAATAAGAATTAAGCCAACAACCATATTAAAATAGGATGTTTTTCTACCAGTTAGGCTAGTGTAGAGATCCAAAATGTACCCTACAAGTTGATGTTATTTACTGAGAAACATTTGGGTAAGAAGCATAGGTACATCCATGTTAAAATGCCTTTGTGACAATCAGTTCAAAAGAGCTTTGCACACCTTTTTGCTCTGAAGCTGCTGACTCTGAGTGACAGCTCAATCCAATCAGTCTCTTCTCTTACAGCTTAGTCTCTCTTAGCTGGGGAAGATCAAAGAGAGCTCTAGCTGGTAAAGAGGAAGGAGAGGGAAAAAAGGTGGCCTAAATTTTTCAGAATGGGTGATGATTTTGGATATTTCGGTTTTGGAGCTTCTGATTTGGGTTTTGATGATCAGGGTTCAGTTGTTCAACATACTATGTTCAGATCCCTCTGTAAAATATGACTTCTTTGGCTTCTATGTCATGGCATTTGTCCTGTGCCATGATCCCACAGTCTGTACCCATCAGTGGGAATCAGGGAGCATCACCTGCCTCCTCAGTGCCAAGACTACCACAGCCCTCTGCAGGCTTTAAGCTTCAGACTTCCCAGATTCTGCACACAACAAGGTAAGCAAGGTTTGCTCTAAAAACATCATTTTCTCCTGCTTTTTTGCCTAATAAAAAAGAAGTGTCTTCCCTGCCAAGCTAGATTACTGGAGAGCACTGTCAGGCATAGCAGAGGAGACACAGAGCATTTCTTTGTGTTTAGCATAGATAAAATTATTTTTTTCCACTATTTAAATTCTGAAAGGAAAAAAAAAATAAAGCAAGCTCTCAAATTGTATATGTGAGATATGGTTGGAAATTACAGAACGCTCGTTTTAGACATTATACAAATGTTTGCTCTGCTGAAGGTATTTTGGATATTCTCTCTCCAACTCTGTTCAAAGACTTTTCAAAACTTTTTGCAGTGCATGCCATGTGATGAGTTTACTTCAAAGCTACAAACTCTGGAAGCAGTGGGATACATATCAGCCCCATAGAGACCCTACAGAAAACCTTGGAGGGCTCCAATTCTTTTTCGTCAATGTGTCAGTGATGGGTGAGATCTTGTCCTAAGACATGATATGTGAGAAACTTCAATTTTTTTCAATAAGAATCTTTTGTAACATAAAAAAAATGGATCCTAAGTCTCCAAGGCATTTTTGAAAATTGTGACTAGTATCAAGGCACAGGGGATAGAGCAGTGCCCCTGTATACCTTGCACTGAAATCTAACTCAAGATTTAGTTTGTTTCTTTAGGGCTTTTTTGCCAGATTACACTAAGCAGAATGTTTCATTGCTTAAGTCCTGACAGAACCATTTTTCATGGATTGCAGAACATATGAATACTAGGATTCATTTTTGGAGTATCAGGATCATCAGTGATTCTGTCCTTGATATGCCCTTTTATTATGAACAATTTATTGCATCTTTGGAAATGTACGATTCCACGTGGAATACAATGACTACACTTAATGAGGTGCTTTATGGACACAATTCAACATTAACTTTGAGTTTCCTGGCTTTTGTTGATTTTTGTCACAACCTTAACATTTTTCAAACATAGAATCATTACATTAAAAAAATAAATCTGTATTTTAACCAAGATTTATTATGCCCCAGTGAGATAAACCATGTTTTCACTTTTAGTAAAAACATGATTTATTTCCACACAGCTGAACAGGCAAAAAAAAAAAAAAAAAGAAAAAAAAAGAGCTGAAAAATAATACTTCCTAACACACAAAAATGTAGACTTTTATAGGAACTTAGAAGAAATCTCATTCAGTCTTGAGAATGAATATATCAAGTCTCTCCTTCTGTCAAGTTTGTTGTATAGTTTTTTTACACTTAAATACAAAGTAATAGGAAACCATTGATGTGAGCTTCTATCTGTATAAACTGGAGGATCTAACCTCACCTTATGTATATGGCTGCTGAGCAGACTCAGGAATGCTGATGTTGAGTGCACGGCTACCAGGAGCTCCTCAGAGGAGTTAATAATATATTGTCAACTGTTTTGTTATCTCTGATCTTTGTGCAAAGCTACCCAGAGAGCTAGTGCTTAGTGAGGCATGTATACCCTTGAACCACCTGTGGCACATGACTGGTATTGCTCTCTAGCAGATTTTGCTGTTTTTTTAATATTTCAGCACTCTCACTTCCACTTTGTCTCAGACGTTCCGTTTGAATCGAACCAGATTAAGGCCAGAACTTAAATTTGTCATTTGCTTGTAAAGGAAGGGGACGATCTCCAACTACTGACACAAAGAGAAAGTAGAAAGACAGTCTCCTAGGTTATTACTTGGTTTTCTTCTGGACATCTAGATGAAGCAGGTGAAGACACATAAACTCACTCACCTCCAGTCCATCTTAGGAGAAGTAGTCCCCATCTGCAGCTCGAAGATCTCCTGTGGCTTTTGGATAGCAAAGGCTTCACTCTTGCTTTTCCTTCTGTTTTCCAGATTTAATTCACATGAGTTAATTTAGCAGAGCTGTCAGCTTTATCCACACAGAAATAGATGTCAATTTTTCCCTTTGTTGGTTAGCTGCTTTAAGACTTTGGTGTGGCTCCATGCCTTTCATGAAGACTACACATTCAACTTCCCCATTTGGAAGCAGTTGTGCTTTAAGATAGTTAATTGCCATTCTGCAGTTCTCCATGTTGTTAATTGCTAAGTCTCTTCTCTTCTGTGAATGCATGCAGAAAAACAGAGAACAGAGACTAAAGTTTTTATTCTCCTTTTGCTTTCTTTAGCCCAAAATCCAACATCCAGTGTTGTGCATCAGTAGCAGGGAGCTTATCTTTTTTATCTTTTATTGGTGTAAAACTTTGCTTAGATGTTAATACCTTGCTCTGAAATTTTTCATACATCAGACAAAGAGTCATGTATCTCCATTCAATGCAGGATACCTCAGATACAAGACACCTTGTCTCCCAGACCCAGTAAATTGCAGAGGATTCTATTTGTATAGCTCTGTGGGATGAAAGTCTGAATCAGGACATTTAAGGATCTGAGTTTATTATCAGAGGAATTGCAGACATACTGAACTTCTAATGTAATAGTGATTAGACCACCTAAGGAGGGCTCCCACTCTGTCTTGTCCTTGGAAGCCTACTTCTCCAATGACTTTAGAGACAGCTTGAAAAGATGAGCTTTTGTAAGCTGAAGTTAGCTTATGTGGGAATCTCTGGGTGCCTACTCATCTATCACCAGTAGAGAAGGATAAAATTCTAGAAAACTATATGGATTTACATTATTTAAATATAGATTGCAATTATCTATTGGAAGAATTATCTATAAAGAAGCACAGTAGAGTTTTAATGGACTAAAATACACTTTCATATGTTTTCAAAGAAATCTTCCTGGGATAATTAGATTCTTTCTTAAATTGGTCTGAGAGTCAGACAACTCAAATTACTGGTGAACTGGTGAATAGGAAATGACTAATTCTCATATAACAGACTCATCTAGAGACTGTTATGTTTAATGTATTGCAAAGCGTAAAATAGAAAGCACCTGAATTAAATCATCTGCCTGAGAATATCTTAAGGCAAAGAAGGGTGCATAGGGAAGGGAAATGAATATGAATTGTCATCAAGACTTCTCAACCAATGATCTGAGTCTGTCTGATGATTTCATGGAACTTTATAGACTGTGTGCTCTGATGAATTTTCATTCATAAATGAGTAAAGTAGAACAAAAGTAAATTAAGAATAAGGGAGAACAACAAAGGCAAGAAAAGCAGGTCTCTGCTGTTGATTATCTTTTGGAAGTAAACTCAGTCAACTTTCTCTGTAGAGTGTGGTGGCAGATGATATACTTCTTCACACAGTCTTTCACTAGAAGAAGACAAACAGTATGCTTACTAGTAGCAAAACAGCAAAGCATGTTTAACTTTCTTGACAATACAATTGTTCTCATATTGTATATCTCCAAGATGTCATTCAGGTCTGATTCCTTAAACTTTTTGCCTGAATGGATCCTTGAGGTGCGGTTCCATGTTAGGGAGATACTACCAACAAAAACTGCACTGAAGGGGGCATCTTTTGTTACCCCCCTCTTCTTCCCTTTCCCAGTTCAAGGTACACAGTCCTGCTGCTTATTTTATTTAGCCCCAACATTTAACAGATCCCTTAAACATGCTAAATCTACAGAAAGCAAAACTGGAAAGTTGGTTGATTTTATTCCCTATTACAAATCAGTATGATTTTCAAAGGGACTTGACAGAAGCCAGAGCTTTTGGAAGGGAAATTATGGGACTTCAAACTGAGGGAAGAGAGAATGAGATTGAGTAGATTTCTTCTTAGCGAAGGAGAAATAGGTTAGAGCTGTGAATAATGGAGCTGTGAAACCTCAGTATGTGCCTGAAGTACCACAGACCATGTCTTTACTTTATAAAGTAAAATCCATGTAAAGACCAAATAAGCGATCAAAATGCGATTTAAATGAAGAATGATTAAATGAGTAAAAATAAAATCAATCTAAAGACCACATTGAGACAAGAGACCATAAAAAGACAAAAGGCCATGTGAAATCCAAGACCGTGTCTTTCCCCTAGAAAAATAAAATCTTGCATCCAAAGTGACTTGCATGTTCTCAGCAGAGTCTGTGGCAGAAAACTGCTGGCTATGCTTTTCAGTAAGAACCAGAAATAGTGAAGAGATTGTAGCCATTTTGCACAAATGGGGCTGTACAGACAACTACCTGGCAGAACAATTGAATGCGTTTCTGTGCTCTGTATTTTATATTCTATATTATATTTTTCCCCTTTGATTATTTGTGATCTCATTCTGGTGTTTAATGAATACACAGAGAGAAATTGAAGTAACAAAACCTATAGCCTTTGAGTGGTTCCCTGGTTGTCCTTTTGCAGCTTCCATTAAAGCAAAACCTGTCAGGCAAATGAACCATAGTTCCAAATGAGCTTTATCTATATCTTTGAACTCTCTTACCCTCTACAGCCATCTGAGTGCATGTGAATTGCCTAGAGAGAGTGGCCCCCTGATTATGCTATCTTCTCCACTATGCACAGAAATTATTTTGGGATGTGCAAGTTGGCATATGTCAAATGCATGCCAGGGACTGGTCTAAAAACAACCCAGTGTTTGGCACTAGATTATTTACTCTGCAGATGCAGCTCTAGTCTGTTCCAGGCACTGCAATTGCCTCAGGTACTTATATATTAATTATTTTCTAACATGGTAGGCAGCAAGGACTTGGAAAGTGCATTCTACCTTTTTAATAACGGTAATGTAGACAGTATGAGAAAATAAACAATAGAGAAATTAAATAGTATTAACTACAGTACTGACTCATGACCTGCTGCCATATCAAATTCAAACCACTGACAGCTATGCTTTGAGTAGGTGGCAATTTCACAATGTTGAATTTGATTTGATATAGTAAAGCTTTATTTGTTTATTTATTTTTCCTTTGGTACCTTAAGTTTAGAAATTATTTCATTTTTAAATAAGTTCAGCTGATTTCCTTTGAATTCAAGAAATGACAATTGTGTTCAAACTCCTTGATGTTCAATAATGTGGTAAAGAATATGAGTGAATTTATAATAAGGTGCTACCTGTTATTTCTCAGGTTTAATATGCAGAAAAAGTTTGAGATGATCAATTAGAATTTAGAATTTAAATATTATGAAATAACAAGATTGTAAGAACATTTTGTATTTTTTCCCCATAACTGAAAAATTATCTTCCCAATTTTAAGAAAATTAAACAACAAAGAAATATGATAAACCCCACTAATAGTATACATACATTCTGTAAACACTGACATTATGTTGAATAATTTCAATAACATTATATTAAAAGTTGATATTAAAATGTTTTAAAATTATAGATTCAATAAATCTTGTAGTTTCCCATGAAAAAAAAACTATTCTCAATCAAATCAATTATTTTGAAATATTGGTATATAAGAATACGTACAAGAATCTTTTTGGAAGAAATACAGCAGATTATGTGAAAAAAATGTGGGTTAAACTGAGGATAACAAGTTGGATCAGATGACCCCTGGATGTTCTTTCCAACTTAAATTATTCTATGATTATATTATTTAAGCAAATGTATTTGATCATGCAAATGCAATAAAGAAGTTCTGCGGTCATGTAATTCTTAAACAGTTGCAAAGAATAAACGGTGACTCACAGCTGTGTGAAATATAGTTGAAGGCATCATAAGCATGAAATGATTGTTTTTGCTGACTTATTAAAAAATGTTGGCTGTATTATTTGGAATACTTGGATTATCCAACTACAAAAACAAACCAAACTGTAAGTTAAATTAAAGATTGCTTGCAGAGGAAAAATCAAACTTGCTTAATTATTTCAAAAATAATTTTACAATACTGACAGATTGTGTCAAATTGTCCAGAAACACAACTGAAAAGATTGAGAATATTGCCCCTAGAGAAAGCAAAACAATTATAAAACCTTCTGTTTGTTGGTAGTTCAGTTCCATCCCATTTCTCCTTGACCTTTTCTTCTGAGCCATATTGAGAAACTGATTCCAATTAAGTCAGTACTGTATTTGGCTTCAAAAAATGATATAAAATAATATCAAAACCATGTCCTCAATGAATTACTTGATTCAAAACTCTTCCTGTTACATTAGCTTTTCACTGACACTTTTTCTACATCTATCTGAACAACAACAAAAAATTATTTATGTTTACGGAAATATTCATCTGGATCAGTAACTTTCTCCTGAACTGCCTCTTTAAACAACTAGCAGTGGTCTACATTATCTGGGCTAACAGAAATGGAGGTTTTACTTTATAAGCTTTTCCTTACATAGGTCAAAAGCATTATTTAACTTCAGATCTTCATGCAAACTGCAGAAATAGAGAGATAAACCAAATTGGCATTGAAATAGACAAAGACTGGCTTTCAGGTTGCCTGGTTTCCCAGACATCTTGAGCCATGACCAAAAAAAAATAAAAGAAAAAAGAAGATGAAAAATGGAAAACTGTAGGTCCTGACAAAAATATGAATGAACTTACTCTGGTAATGCTGTAAATTCTACTTGCAACACTATGCCACATTTTGATAATTCCTCCGTGATCTTATCATTATGTAAAGAGCTAACTTAAGATTGCATCAAAAAATCTAGGGCTATAAAAGCTCCAACGTCCTAGCATAATTAATGTCAAAATTAATCCCTGAATTTAGCATCCATCTTAGTCCCCTCATGAGCTAAGTCTTTGCCCCTAAATATTTATTTTCCTGAAGAAGATATGGAGGATTTCAAGATACACTTATTCTTTCTCCATTTGTGAGTAAGGGAAAAAGAAAGAACAAAACCATCCCTTTTAAAAATACAGGGTTTAGGGCATATTACTCATTTTCAGCATTTGTAACTGCATAAGAATAATGAGAAAGGAGCATGCAAATCTCGACCTTATCAAGCAAAATAATTTAACAACAGCCAACGTGTTGTTAATATGAAAAGTGTAGTAGAAATGTATTGAAAAGTGATATTTTGATGATTCATTCCTTTACAAAACACAGTCTAAAGGATGAGAAGATTACTGAATGTCTTCTCTGGAGACATTCAAGACCCACTTGGATGCCTACCTGTGCAACCTGGTCTATGGAGTCTGCTTTGGCAGGGCATAGACTAGATGATCTCTGGAGGTCCCTTCCAACCCTTGTGATTCGATGAAGGGAGAAGTTCTGGTGAGGGAAAGAAAAAGCAAAGTGATACAGAAACTTCAAAAATAGTATCATGGAAAAAATGTCCTAAAGTGATCATAGTATCATACAGACTGGAAAAGACCTCCAAGATCGTCAAGTCTGACCATCAGACTGACCTAACTAGTCCCATTAACAAACCATGTTGCATTAAACCATGCTTAATCTGGAGGAGTCCTCTGCTGTCCTCAGCTACCTGGAAGGAGGTTGCATCAAGATCACATTTTATCAGGTGACATGTGATATGACTTGTAGAAACAGCCTCAAAGTTGTACTGCAGGAGGTTTAGATTGGACATTAGGAAGAATTTCTTGATGGACAGTTTTGTCAAACGTTGGAATGAGCTCCCAAAGGAAGTAGTGGAGACATCATCCCTGGAGGTATATAAAAGGCATGTAGGTGTGGCACTTACAGATATGGTTTAGCCATGGGACTCAGTAGGTCAGGTTAATGGTTGGACTTGGTGATCTTGTAGGTCATTTCCCAACTAG